>CM038709.1:41388655-41698655 GCA_021613375.1 Megaleporinus macrocephalus | reverse complement strand
GCTCGTTCACTGTTGACGAGTTGTTGAAGAAAGCAGCACCAAAAGTTAAGCCCGACTGTACCGCCAAGAATCTGCTAGCGAGAGTGAACAGTTGGACAATATGGGGCAAGAGCTGTCCAGTCAGGAGGGTTTTGTGTGTGCCCCCTGCCTCCCCTCCGCCCCTCCACAGCTCCCCTGCCAGACCCACACACACTCATACACACACACACATGTCGACAGGACGTTTGCACCGCTGAGGAGAATGTGAGCTAATGAAAGCTAGAGGCTGTGCTCACTAGAGTATAAAATTCACATTTGGCTAGGGCAGGCTGTGCAATCCGATATTATGAGCCCCCTTTACCAACCCCCCCCCCTCCATTTCCACCACACACACATCACCAACACACACTCAATGCACAGGCACATTCACGGGTGCGTACACATAAAGGTAAGGCTCGAAAATAGCCCACTGAAGGAAAGCGAACAAGGCTGCCTACAAAGAAGGAGCCTATAGTCACGACCAGCGCCCTAATCTATCGTTAGCAGCCGTTCTGGTCGCTGACGTGTCGATGAGAATGGGGGACCTACTTTACAGCCGGGCTGAAGTTTCAAGATGGCCACCGAGGGTTGACAACAACAGCGGTGTCATCGCCGAAGCTGTTAGCGGGAGAAAACGAGGTATTGCGAGCCGCCATCTTTTCTTTTTTTTTTTTTAGGGTCGGTTTAGTCGGCATGCTAAGCAGAGTCAAGTCAACAAACGAGGTCATTCGCAGGGCAGCTGTAGTGACGGCGAGACGACCCGACCAATCCCTGCGTGGCGATGCTGAAGTAGGCTGACTTGGTGACGTAAGGGTCCACAGCGGGTTTTGATTGGGTCGTGCCGAAGTTATGCAGTCGTCTGATGGTTTAGGGGCGAAATGTTCATGTTAGAATGCATTTGGAGCAACTTGCCCAACGACACGCAAGGATTGGTACCCAGTGCCGCAACGCTGCCACATTACCGTCACTGCCTTTGCTTCTATGCCAAAATACATACCCAGATACATTCCACTAATGAGCAATACACCTGCAAACTCAATGTTGATATGAAAGACCCTGCAGCACCAGTAGCTCCTGTAACGTACCTCCCTGCTTTCTATCGACTGAGAAAAAGGGAGTAAGTAAAAAAACAAAACCGAGGGCATGATAAGAATTGAGGGATAAATCAGAAGGCGGTCTCTTGATAAAGGACGGTTCTTCTAATGGGGCTCAGGAGCTGAGTGTCGGGACAATGGAGCCACTTTTGTTCAGTTCAAAAGTTCAGGCGCATTACGAGCGGTTGACCTATTTTCCACGCTGCAAGTTGGGCATCCGTCTTCGTCCGTCCTCACCCGCCTCTCGCGTGGTAACTTCGGCTATGCGGAGTGCCTATAAACTGGGCCATCACTCCGACGTCCGTGCCCATACATCACTAAATTTGGCTTCTTTTTGTTCGCAGAGGCCCACCAAAACTTTGCCGAGAACCCAGACCTAGGGCACCAGTTCCCGAGCAGGGAAGATCTAGTTTCCTTCAAGAGTAGCTTGGAATAGTTGTCTTATACAAATGGATTAGCTTTGCATTGAAATGAGATGCATAACACATAATAAAACCAATACCATAGCACTTATATCTAAAGACCTTGTCAAATGTCAAAGTGATCAATGATGGCAATGGAAGGTGTTGGGTTCTAGGCAAAGAGACCCTCCCATTTCTCTTCACTGTTGTTGAGTTCTCAAGACACTGCAATCAGCAAACTCCTGGAAGTCTTGACGGACTCGCACAGCATGGAATTAATAAAGCCTGACCGATACATCATCGGAGACAAATTTCCACATTACTCCTGAGTCATCAAAGGAACCCGAATTCATCATCGTACTCTACTGTGGTTTCCTCTTTCAGGGAGAGACTCCGCGCACACACAAACAGACGGCAGACAGGGTGGGACTGATAAAAGCACGGGTCAGAGGATAGCAAACTTGACCGTCCAATCAGAAAGGGGTCAAAACGTACGGCCACGCATTCTTTTTGGGAGGTAATTGAACGGTGGTCTACGTGAATCAGTGGGTTTATTCGCGTGAGTCAGGCCGGGCAATTATCATGATGGAACAGCAGAAATTACCGCCATACCTTTATGATTGCGGCCCCCGGCGGGTTATACCCCTATGGCCCTCACGCTAGCACTACCGCTCGGGTCTAGTTTCCTGGACGATCAAGCGTGGGTACATGCACTTGGGTGTACTGAGCACACTGAAAGAGAGGGTTTTCGCTTAGTTCAATCCGACTGTATGTAGGTCAGCATGTGCCCGGTTGTATGAGATCGCTGAACAACACTGGACAGTAATTACGAGCCCAAAGCTGGCCTTAATGTCTCTCTCTCTCTCTCTCTCCCTCTCTCTCTCTCTTTCTCGGGGTTGGGCTCCTCAGTATGGGCGCTTTATGTAACCGGGTGAAAGACAGGCGAGTGTGTGCCTCAGGTGGAGACAGTGCAGTCGAGTGCCTCACTAACACATCATGCTCCGCTGTTCCCCTCACCAACTGTCTTCCTGCCGTACCGCTGAATCACTATATGCACGCAAAGATGCATGAAATCAAACATATCAAATTCATGTTCTTCGTCCGTTTCAGAAACATACACCACAGTAGAGGTATAAAATGACAACTTAATGCTGACCAATCAGATTAGAGAAAATGCAATCCAGGGAACTGCTCGGATTTAATGGTCACCACTATTTGTTTTCTTCACGGTTTCACATATGATATATATATTCAACCCATATGTGTACAATCTTATATTATGAATTTGTTTTTGATTCTGAACCAAATACATTCCAATACATTTTATTTAGCATTTTATTAATGCACCTTTAAACTTTCACTTGATTTGATATAATAACATTGGTTTTATTTAGATTTTATCATTACACTGTCCATAAATATCAACAATTCATCTATAAAATAAATATCAAACCAAATCTGCCAATCATAAAATAATTGATGTATTTTAATGTATTTATATTTAATAAAGTTAAACCGGGATGGTTATACCACATATTTTGAATAATAAGTCTAGCATGTTTTGGCTCATATCAATTTATGGAAATTATTAATAGAGATTTTTTGGCAGACTGTACTTTTGCAATCACATTTTACATTGAATAAGCTGCCGTTTAGCAAATTAAATAATCCATATAAAAGGCAATTATGTTCTCTGTATATATAAAAAGTGTAATAGTAATTATAATAGTGTAATAGTAATAGTATAATAGTAAAAATGTAAAATTAATAACATAATAATAATAGTAATAATGTAAGAATAATAGTGTAATAGCATAAAAGCAATAGTGTAGAAGTAATAATATAATAGTAATAGTAATAGCATTAATGCAACAGTGTAAGATTAATAATATAATAGTAATTGTAATAGCATAAAAACAATAGTATAAGAGTAATAATATAATAGTTATAGTAATAGCATTAATGCAACAGTGTATGAGTAATAATTTAAAAGTAATAGAATAGAATAATATCTGTGGAAATATGTATATCGTCGCTCTACAAATAAAAACGTTTGTCCATTTTTGTTGATTTTTATTTTTCTACATCATTTGAATGCGGCCGCTGCCGTTTACATTGTGTGAAAATAAGTGGACCAACAGAAATGCTTCAAAATAGCTTGGAATAAATTCTGGTTCCATTAAATTACATTAAAAGTAAAAACAGTTTTTGTTCTCACCTATAAAATTGTCATTTTAGAGATTTGTTTTTCATTGGACAGCAACGATATAGTACAGTAATAGTAAGCATGAAGGGAGAATTAGTACTGATCATGGAAATTCATGCCATTGGAAAATTAATACATTCCAAAAAAGATTTCTGACAATAAAACACTTATAAACAGTAGATATCAATACCATTATACACTTTTTATACTATTCTATGCAGCTAAATAGAGCATTAATAAGGATCTAATGACTCATAAATCATTTTAATAATATTTACTCTAATGATACGCCTCTAAACTCTGTTTATTTAATCTTACCCGCACTGTACGTGCCTGTCTCTGTGTTTAAAAACAACTGGCAGTTCATATTTTCCAACGTTGTATATTTTTATGACGCAGGGCTTTGCTGTGAAGTCTCAAATGATTCGTCCCTCTACTAATAGAAATATAAACAGTATATGTAACAGTATTTGTGTATCTAATTATGTTTGTGGGTTCTGTTTGACCCCCGTGTTAAGTGAATATGCACCCCTTATAAATGGTTTAATGCTTTCCCACAGATATTTCACATTTTCTCAACACTTCAGTTGTTTCCCAGCTGGAAGCAAAACAGCAGCGCTCATTTTCCAACACTGCAAATCTTAAAGCCTAAATACTAAAATCATTTTATTATTATATATACATAAACAAATAATTTGCAGATAGATGGCTCCTCATTAAACTGCTGGCCAGAATGTTCAAAGTATGTAAACCTGCATCAGAGCAAATGAGCTCATTTCTAAAAGACACTCTAAAGATTCTTTAAACCACAACCAGATGTTTTTTTTTCTAGTTGTCTAATACTGGGTAGGTGTGTCTAAGCGTTTGGCTGGTATATAATTATATATATACACTACCAATCAATAGTTAGGACATATCTAATCGCATATGTGTTTTCCATAATCTTAACAAATACTTATGCTACAATGCAAAAACTATTAGTCTTGAATATAATAATAATAATAATAATAATAATAATAATAATAATAATAATAATAATAGAAGTAGTAAATTATTATATAAAATAATTTGTATATTTGTGTATTGCTATATATACACTACCAGTCAAAAGTTTGGCCACTCCTAACTAAATATACATGTTTATAAAGACATTTTGATCTTAATGAGTTTAAATTGTGAAGTTAGTTTCTATGTACAAAAATATTTAAGAAAAACAAACATTTAGCACGTATGCATATTTATATAAGACCTATATAAATATGCTCTATATTATCTTCCTCAGTCCTGTTAGAAAAGCAGCTCATGTGGCTCCTCATGAAGCTAAAAGAAAAAAAGAAACTATAAACATTCATTTAATCCACAACCAGATACTTATATAATATAAGTTTTCTCTGATATTATTACTTCAAAACTATGTGTGTCCAAACTTATGACAATATATATATATATATATATATATATATATATATATATATATATATATATATATATATATATATATATATATATATATACAGAGAGTTTGCTTACAATATTTCTTTGTGGTCAGCTTGCAGACGTACAAAATTAGGCTGGAACTCATTTGGCTCCTGTATTATATATTTCTCCATCAGCTCTCCTTTCAAATGATTGTGCTTGATGACAGTGAAAGCGCTGCCACACTCTGCCATCCCAGAGGCCGCACTCCTCCAGCGCTGATTTCCGAGACACCCAACAAAGATCTGATTGCCCAATCATTCCGCCTGTTTATTTTAAATCTCTCAATCATAGAATTAAAAAAGAGGAGAGCACGCTTCAGAGGAACTGCTCTGTTCACCGCTGTCTACACCAAGAAAACACTACCTGTTTCACTATGGCTTTTTCTACTCCGCTTCCTTTAACACGGAGTGACATTTCTCGCTCGTCGCCGCGTGTTTGCGGCCCACTGTAAGACGGGATTTGAGGCAGGAGAAAGTTTTAACTGTGAAAACATTCAGAAAAAAAAAACTTTGGACATGTCAGGCTTTGCTTTAGCAGTCATGCACTTAAAACCGGGAACGTGTTTGAAGTTGGAGAGCCTGAATGTGAAAGAATGCGGAAAAAGGAAAGGACGTTATTTGTGCATTTGGAGCTTTTATTGGAAATGTACTGGTGGAGCAGCTCCCAGTGGGAGGGTGGGTGTGAGGGTGTGTTGTCACTGTCAGGTTGCTAGGTTTATTTTTATGAAGGAAACATATGTACATATATCAATGTTGTCCAATGAGAAACATGTATTTCCATTTTTGTGCATTTCTATTTTTCTACATTAATTAAATGCAGCTGCTGTTAACATTGTGGAGAAATTTCATGATGAATCGACAAATAGAAATGCCCCAAAATAGCGTGGAAAGAATTATGGTTCCACTGACTTACATTGAAAGTGAAGTTTTTGGCCTCTCCTGTAAAGTTGCCATTTTGGGGCTACTTAAGCTTAATGGCTTAACAATGATCTTAACTTTTGTTACATATCTATATATGTTTTATTTTTTTTATTTATTGGAGCAGCTCCCAGTGGGAGGGTGGTTTTGAGGGTGTATGTGGTCACTGTCATGTCGCTAGGTATATTTTTATAGAGGAAATTATATATATATATATATATATATATATATATATATATATATATATATATATATATATATATATATATATATATATAATTTGCATATGTTTAATTTCAGCTTAATTCAGAGCGTAGTCATACTGTATATATATATATATATATATATATAATATGGGTGCATTGCTTAACCCAAGTGGCAATATCTCAAATTCCCAAATTCAAAAAGTCCTACTGCTGTTTTTTTATTTAAGAGCGCCAAAAGACGCCTTATCTTCTACACTTTCCATACAGCTTTTGGACTAGAGACACTCAAAGGCACATGAACCTGTATCACACTATACTGAGAGTAACAGGTGGGAACAGTCACCTCCGCTGTCTGTCATCTATTCTGTCCTGTGGGGAATCAGGAGTGTAGAAAAGTGTTCATGTGGAAAAGAGGGTGAAAGAAGAGTTGCACGTGAAACTTCACCACATACTTGTCGGGACTGCCAGCAAGTAACTGCCTGCCTTTCTAAATTCTCGGAACATTTATAATATTGGTTAATAGTGTTATTTTATCACTGAATAGTGTAATATAAAAAAATACTCTGCTTTAAATTAAATTATTAATGAAATTTAATATAATTTTAAAAAATAGCCTTTATATTGTGTCAGTGTTTGTGCGCTGTGTTGACCAATTGATAAAAAAAAAAAAATCACATGGACAAGATAAATTAGTGCTTATATTATATGAATTGAAGTAAATTAAACTACACCAAATATATAAGCATCTCCAAAATTATGACTGAATTTCCATGTAGGTCAATGAAAATTAGTTTAAAGCATCATGACATCATGACAAAATTATGAAAAGAACAGCTGTAGAGTTAAAACATATAGAAAAACAAAATGGATATATTTATGGATATACTTGGATATAAAATATCATTATTTAATTTTGTTAATAATCAATAGCGTTAAATAATTTACATTTTATATTGAATCAATACATGTCAATCACAAAATGATGAAAATGATTTTTTATTTATTATTCATTATTATTTTATTAAGCTTTACTTCATAATACATAAATATGCCACTTTGGCACAGACTGCAGTTAAATAATTGTAACATTTCGTTTTAGTTTTAAAATAATAAAGGTAAAAGATATCATACACAAAGTATCGTTGAGTACAATGGTGACCAAATGCTTCGTCAGTACTAGCCTCCACAGATTTAGCAATAATTCTACATACCAGAGTAAAAAGAATGTGCACAGGTAAATGTACTCGCAAAGTGTTCCAGGCTTCAATTTTATTTATGAAAATATTTTTTGTATGAAACGCGTTCTCGCTAATGCGCTCGCAGCGTGCAAGTTAAATTCTGAGTGTGTACAGTAGACGGCACACTCAGCTCACATTAGGCGCCGGAGCCTGCGATAACAGAAGTGCACCCTGACACACTCTGCAAAACTAGGATGCACAGACGAGTCTCTGACCGAGCACTGACCCTGCACACACACTCTACTGTTTGTTCAGTGCACTGCGTGCAGCATGCACGCACACACACACTCCAGCCGCCATCCCGTCAAAGACTTTTTTATTCGTTGGCTTTACCCCATGGCTTGGAGCTCTATCAGTGCAGCTAACCTACATAACAGCTTGATGCTCCGTCAAGTCTGAGCTGGGCCGTGCTGATACAGATAGCACGGCGGTGATCTCATTGGTGTGTACTTGTCCTGACAAAATATGTCCTGACTTTGTTAGAAAACCCAGAGGAAAACACAGCTCACCTACTGGACCAACAAACTGGTCACGACTTTGTCAATGCTTTATATATATATATATATATATATATATATATATATATATATATATATATATATATATATATATATATATATAGAGAGAGAGAGAGAGAGAGAGAGAGAGAGAGTCCAAAATAGTATCTTTATCTTTTTCTTGTAAAGATACTAGTTTATATATATATATATATATATATATATATATATATATATATATATATATATATATATATGCATAAAAATTTCTTTACTTTACTTTATTCCAAGGCATTTTGGGGCAGTTCTGTTGGTCCATTCATCATAAACCTTTTACAGGGAGTAAAGATTAGCTGTCATGATCAAAAGATATAGAAATATTAAAATCAACAAATTTGAGATATATATATATCGTCACTGTCCAAAGAAAAATCTCCAAAATTGCAACTTTGCATGAGAGAACAAAAATTACCTTCACTTTCAATGTAAGTCAATGGAACCAGATTTTTTTCCAAGCTTATTTCCACATTATAATGATTATTATTATTAATAGATATGATAAAATAATGTAATTGATAGTTCCACATAATTTACACCCCAGGGGTTCTTTAAAGGACGCCAAAGAAGTACCACTTTTGGTTCCACACCAACCATGTTCAGAGAACCTTCGCCTAATGTAAAGGTTCTTTACCAACTTGAGGCTTTCTCCACATTAGATCCTTCACATTACCTCTGAAGAACCATCCATCATTGAGACAACAGTGTAGCCAAAGTGCTTCTTCTATAAAGAACTACTTTCGGCGCGAGCGTTCGTCTTTGTATGTTCGGTGGGGAGGAAGGCGGCCAGCCTCACGATGAATGCTGGACTGAATCATGTTGGTGGGCCGCATCGTTATTGAAATAGCGCGGCCCCCTTGATTGAGATGCATTTAGTTTAGCCACTGATGCACGGCGCGCTATATTGAGCCGCCCGACGGCCTAATCAAAACCAAATTATTTCCTTATCATAAACACGAAGGCTACTAGAGACAAAGGAGCCCGTAATTTCTCATCGGGCCGTTTGTGTGTGTCAGCAATTTAGCGAACGGGGCAGGATTTATTTTTATTGTTCGGAGCGTAAATCAATTGTGGCACTGTGGGTGTTCCCGTGGGTTCAGCTGGCTTGTTTGTTTTTGCAGGGGGTCTGTAACCCTTGAGGGGTTGGAAGGGACCTGGTAATAGTGACTGAGCAAAAGAGAGAGAGAGAGAGAGATCTAGGATGGCCTATATGTACCATCTATAATCTAAATATTGGGACAGCAAAGCGATTTCTTGATGGCAAGTCATTCTTTCCCAGACTCTCTCCCCATGCATGGTTTGAATCACAGCCTCGCTTCCGCTCTGTCTGAGTCTCTGGATGGATGGTGTGCGAATGTGTGGGGTCAATCGGTTACTGGCGCACTGCTTCTCTGTAGGCCATAAACCCAGAGGTATTATCAACTCTAATGTGTAATCACGGAGAGGAGGGGGAGGAGATGAAAAAAAGTGAAAACGTGACACCACTACAGGGACTGTCCTCATTCTGCAGCACCCTGTCTATGCTAGTTTGCTATGCGCAGTTAATGGAAAGCTGATGTAATTTATATATAATAGCAACATTAATATATCATTACCAACTGAAAGTAGCCTCGTTGGTGCAGTCATTTCCTATCAAAGCTTTCATGGACCCCCAATAAAATCAAGCACAGAGCTACACGACGCCACACAACAACCACTGTTGATTCCCTAATGAACATTTAAATGGATGGATCTTTATTGCAGTGGTTCTCACAAACTGGCCCCCCAGATGACCCATATTTTTCTGGGTGATTGGGGGGGGAGCAAAAATGTGGACCATCTGACCGCTTTGAGAATCTCTGCTTCGTAGAGAACCATGTAAAAGAAATCTGTTAGTATGTAGAACCTTTTTAAAGTTTCAGAGGTTGAAGGAACTTTCACCTCATTTAAAAGGTCTATAGACCTTTTACAGTATGTGATATGGGAATACTCTTTAAACCCCTCAAAAAGTTTCTTAACAGGTCGCTAACACTCCTCCGAGGGAGGTAACATACTGTAACTGGTCCTTTCCTTGGATGAGCAGTTGTTGGAGAAATCGCTAATTGATACGGAATCTACAGCATATGGAGGATCTTTAAAACTCTCAGTTAGTAGGTCTTGGATGGCATCGCTCCAGGGAACCCTTTTTAGCAAATTTGGCACGACTTTAAATGTGTACTTTGGCAAAGACTGTAAAATATGTTTTAAATCTAACAGATTTAACAAACCTGCACCCTTCAAACTGCAGCCTGGATGAAGTTGGTTGTGTTGAATTTTTTTTTTGGTTCTTTGCAAGGTTCTTGATAAAAATTTGTTGTATATGATTCTTTAGAACTTTTCAGAGAATGGTTCTATGTAGCACGTTCGCTGTATAAAAAACGATTTACAAGAAGGTTCCATTTAGAACCATGTGCAACACTATTTTTTTCTATGAATCAGGTATCTGTAATGCATTATAAGTGCATACTCATAGGATCTACACAACATTCATAATGAATAAGGACATAAGCATGTATATGAATATTCATAATGTGATGACACTACAGTACAAAGCTTCATAGCAAAACACTTCCGGTAAAGTGCTATTTTTTAATCTATTCTATGAATTAATTCACAATATTAATCCACTATTTTGTTTGTTTATATATATATATATATATATATATATATATATATATATATATATATATATATATATATATATATATATATATATATATATATATTCATTTATTTATTTATTTTTTTTTTTTTAAGTTGTTATGTGCTTATATTAATATGATATCACTGTAGATCTTCATGTAGCACTCAGCGAATGATCTGAACATCTGCTAATAAGCTTTGTGGACCTGTTCTCACCAATATTGCACATTTTTACTATGTATGTGCTATGAAGTGGCGTTATAACAGACTGTGCATGATTATGAATATTTATTTATAGTAACAAAGGCTTATTATAAATGCCCTTATAATGTATTATGGATACCAGGAACACCAATGTTAAGTGCTAGCATGTTGTTGATGCTAACATGCCTCCTAGGCACCACATTTAGGTGCAATAGTAACATATGCATTATGTATATGGGGCAGTTGTGGGCTGGAGTTTAGGGAACCAGCTTATCCCCCTAACTGAAGTGCCCTTGAGAAAGGCACCTGACCCCCAATTGCTCCCTGGGCACTGTGGATAAGGCTGCCCACCACTCTGGACAAGTGTTTTCACTGCCCCCCCAGTCTGTGTGTGGGTGGGTGTTTCACTGCACAGATGGGTTAAATACAGAGGTCAGATTCCTCTGTGTGCAAACACAGATGCTCTTTGTTTGGTATTGTTTACGTGAAGTTAAGCCCTTTTCTTAGTAGCCCTAAATATGCATGCCTGTTTTGGAGGTCCCTCTGTTAATGGACGAGAAATTCAAACTGAATTTCTGCATAGTTGTACCTCATTGCTCACTAGCAGCTTAACCAAAAAGGCAAGATTTTACACATAGTAAGCCAACAGTGTCCGAGCTAATCAAGCTACTAGGATAACCAGTTAGAGATCACTTTAACACTCTGTTGGGCCTGGATGTGGAAGAATTAAACTGAGGATTTAACTGGGCATTCTGCAGCAAGCAAATCGACAAATTATTTAGTTATGGATCAGCTCTTCATTTTCTTTCCAAACAATAGTCTCAATATTTTAAAAATGACCATATTTGCATATAATTGCTGTCAATAGCCATATAGTGAGCAATAAGCCATACAGTGAGCAATAAGCCATATAATGAGCAATAAGCCATACAGTAAGGAATAAGGCATATAGCGGGCAATACAATGAACCATATAATGAGCAATAAGCCATACAGTAAGGAATAAGGCATATAGCGGGCAATACAATAAACCATATAATGAGCAATAAGCCATACAGTCAGCAATAAGATATACAGTGAGCAATATGCCACACAGTGAGCAATAAGCCATACAGTGAGTAATATGCCACACAGTGAGCAATAAACCATACAGTGAGCAATAAGCCATACAGTGAGCAATAAGCCATACAGTGAGCAATTCGCCATACAGTAAGGAATAAGGCATATAGCGGGCAATACAATGAACCATATAATGAGCAATAAGCCATACAGTCAGCAATAAGATATACAGTGAGCAATATGCCACATAGTGAGCAATAAGCCATACAGTGAGCAATATGCCACACAGTGAGCAATAAACCATACAGTGAGCAATAAGCCATATAATGAGCAATAAGCCATACAGTAAGGAATAAGGCATATAGCGGGCAATACAATAAACCATATAATGAGCAATAAGCCATACAGTCAGCAATAAGATATACAGTGAGCAATATGCCACACAGTGAGCAATAAACCATACAGTGAGCAATAAGCCATACAATGAGCAATAAGCCATACAATCAACAATAAGCTATACAGTACACAATAAACCATACAGTGAGCAATGTCATACAGTGAGCAATAAGCCATACAGTGAGCAATATGCCATACAGTGAGCAATAAGCCATACAGTGAGCAATAAGCCATACAATGAGCAATAAGCCATACAGTCAGCTATAAACCATACAGTGAGCAATAAGCCATACAGTGAGCAATAAGCAATACAGTGAGCAATAAGCAATACAGTGAGCAATAAGCCATACAATGAGCAATAAGCCGTACGGTCAGCTATAAACCATACAGTCAGCTATAAACCATACAGTGAGCAATAAGCCATACAGTGAGCAATAAGCCATACAATGAGCAACAAGCCATACAGTCAGCTATAAACCATACAGTGAGCAATAAGCCATACAGTGAGCAATAAGCCATACAATGAGCAATAAGCCATACAATCAGCAATAAGCCATACAGTGAGCAATAAACCATACAGTGAGCAATAAGCCATATAATAAGCAATATGCCATACAGTGAGATTTAAACCATATAATGAGCAATAAGCCATACAGTGAGCAATATGCCATATAGTAAGCAATAAGCAATACAGCAATGAACAATCCATACAGTGAGCAATAAGCCACAGAGTGAGCAATAATGAGTCATCATTAAATTGCAGTAGTCATGTTTGCTTGCTCATCCAGACCTTTGTGAGGAAGCAGTTATTATGGGCGTTGCTGTACTATCTAAAATGCCATATTAAGGTTACCCTGAACTGACACAATGTAAAATACATGCTTGACCTTTCAGTCAAAGAAGGTGACTAATGCATCAGTGGTCCTTGTCAAATATGGGCTTAGGACCCTGTGGGTTTTTACAATATTTTTTTGGAACTGTTCAGTCCTGAGGATGGCAGTAGAGTCTTACCCTAGCGCAGTACACCCCACCCCCCCACCACAACCCCAACAATCAGGACATTACCAGATTAGATGATCATTATTTTTCATATGTAGGTTACTGGGTTATTTTCATAACCCTGGTCATCAAACGTATGTAAACTCTAACTGATTAGAATGTATAATGTGGCTGTAGTAATAAACCCCCATGGTAGGTAAGTGCTCACTGCGTTATGAGTATTAACGTATGTTCAAGTGGCCACTGCTGAGTGACGGTATGTATTAACAGAGTTAAAGCGCTATATCATGTAGCAATGGCAATAAGCCACGGCGGATCCCGTCCAGCTCGTCGCTGGCTGGTGTTTATTGTGTCTCAGAGAATGAAAACAGAAGCTTAGTGGAAAAGCAGGGTCATTTAAGAAGCTGCTGAAAATTCAGACAGGAGGCTGTTTGTAAGGAGCGAGTCTGCAGACCAATGCTTGGTGGAGAAGTTCTGAGTTAATAGATTGTGCAGCCTTAATGCACTTGTGAGCTGAAAGTATTATTATGTGGATTCAGGAATTTCAAAGAAAACATAACCTTTAAATATAAAAGGAGATGTTTTGGGCATAAACATAGTTACAGTATATACAAACAGAGAAATTAGAAAAAAAAAATATTACAAATTATATACATTATTACTAGCATTTATTTATTTATCTATTTATTTATTTTTGAAAAATTAGCCAGCCATGAGTTAACTTATCAAGACATTTAATAATTATGATTACTATTCATCGTTGTTATTTTTGAGAGATTTGACCCTTGCTATTTATCTATTATTACTATTCATAATATTATTATTATTATTATTATTAGTTCTGAATACATTGATGTCTGTGTATTATTATTATTATGATTATTATTATTATTATTATTATTATTATTATTATTATTATTATTATTATTGTTTCTGTATTTATTATTAATAGTTGTATATATTTCTATGTGTCTGAATGTATGTATGTATGTATTTGTATATCTGTTTAATTTAGTGTATTATTATTATTATTATTATTATTATTATTATTATTATTATTATTATTATTATTATTATTATTTCTGTATATATTATTAATGTTTGTGTGTATGCATTTATTATTATTGTTTCTGTATTTATTATTAATATTTGTATATATTAGTATGTGTTTGTATATATGTATGCATGTATGTATGTATATACTATAATTATTATAAGTAGTAGTACTTTACTCAGATTCTCAGATTTGTGTATATCTGTTTAATTAAATGAATCATTATTATTATTATTATTATTATTATTATTATTATTATTATTATTATTATTATTATTATTTATGTATATATTAATAATGTTTGTGTGTATGTTTTTATTATTATTATTATTATTATTTTTATATTTATTATTAATATTCATATATATTTGTGTGTTTGTATATATTTATGCATGTATGTATGTATATACTATAATTATTATAAGTAGTAGTACTTTACACAGATTCAAAGATTTGTGTTCTGTTTAATAAAATGTATTTGTTATTATTATTATCATTATTATTATTATTATTATTATTATTATTATTATTATTATTAAAAAAAATAATAATAATAATAATAATAATAATAATAATAATATTTTATACTTATTATTTCTGTATATATTATTAATGTTTGTGTGTATGTATTTATTATTATTATTATTGTTTCTGTATTTATTATTAATATTCATTATCTGTTTAATTAAATGTATTATTATTATTATTATTATTATTATTATTATTATTATTATTATTATTATTATTATTATTATTATTATATTATTATCATGAGTATTAATAGTAGTAGTAGTGTTGCCCTTTATCAAATTTAGTAATAATTCTGATTATTTTTTTGTTTAGTTTTGATAACTATTAATAAATATTTGATAGGTATTATTTTTCATGAAGGCAGCCAGCAATGATTATTATTGCTATTATTGTTAATGTTATTGTGGGTAATAACAGTGTGTAAGCTGAATGTCTCTGTTCATTATTTGCTGGTATGAAGGCGTCAGTGGGACAGACAGTCAGACAGTTGCTGCTTGGTGGATGCTGCAGCTTTAGGGTCAATGTCTAAAGTGGGCCATCACTCCAAACTTCAGCTGCAGGCAAAGCAGCGCCACTCGTCGGCCTTCGGCACAGACAGTGTCTCCGCGGCCGCCATCATGAACTCCAGATGAACCCGCCCGACCGTAACCGTGGGAGACGATGGCTCATATTTGGGAGATTATGTGGGCATTTGGGCTTTTTTTTTTTTTTTAAGCGAGATCCCATCTGGGTGCTGCCATCCTCTTCACTCTGCGCATCTGAATAGATATTTCAGCAACTCTGAACTCGATGACTTTTAACAAAGTGCCTCTCCTTTTCATTTCTGCTGCTATTGGATTGTTCGGGAGTCGCCCCAAACAGCAGCCGCCGCTCTCTGTTTATTTATTTTGGGGCATTAGGTTTTGAAAATAAACTGAATGCATTACTTAAAGCTCTGGAGAAGTAAACGAGTTGACTGTTTCATGCTTCAGTGGTCTTATTGAAGGGCTTTATTTATTTGGGTTATGTGGCTGTTTGGCATATGATTGTTAATATTGAAGTTAATATAATATAGAAAGTAATATTCTATTAATGTGTTATCTCGTGTATAATACACACCATTCATAAACACACCCTATTTACCGTTTATTGCTCTGTTCAGGGTGTTGGCCGTTTCATAGCATTGTCCGAATTCTCAGTGGACGAGTAGATTCCATATATTGTCACTATATTGCTACCCACAATGCACTGTAAACATAGTGGACAATCGATTTTCACTACTCACAAGCTCCACACATTCCCCTCTGACTGAGGGCTTAAAGCTGTAATACCAACAGGATGACCAATATACCGGTCATCTGACCAACAGAAGTAAGAATATCATCGCTGTCCAAGTATCATCGCAACTTTACAGGAGAGGCTAAAAACTCTCTTCACATTCAATGTAAGTCAATGGAACCAGAATGTTTTCCAAGCTATTTTAGGGCATTTCTATTGGTCCACTCATCATTAAATTTTTCCACAATGTAAAGGGCAGCTGCTGCATTTAACTGATGTAGAAAAACAGAAATCGACAAAAAATACATGCTTTTCATTGGACAGTGGCGATATGAAAAATAATGTTAATATGTTAATATAACCACGAGCTTGAGTGAATGAAGCTTGTGCTCAGTCATTTTATTGATTACATTGAAACATGGAAGAAAGTACAGAATCAGATATTTGACAGTAAATTAATATTTATGAAAATAAAAACATAAGAACCTGGAAAATAATGAATCAGTGATGTAATCTAATGACGGCAGTAGCGTCCATTGTTCCAGATTGTTTATGCAGTGAAAGGTCAAGTATATTTGTTTGATCGTATCAGTAAGTGTCATCTGAATTCCCACTTTGTCTCCCTCACTGCGCCCCTATATAGTGTTGTACTCAGAACAGTCTATGTAGTGACCAGTGAGTGGACCATTTCAGACACACCCTTAGCCTTGTGTGTGTTTTGCTTTTAAATTATAAGAAGAAAAGTTCTAATGTGTTTTTACTTTGAATGAGTTTGATTTTATTTAACACATCTGATAGAGGTGTAAGTAAAAAGTGCTAGAGGGGCTGTTGATGTACAGCTATGCAGGTACAGTTATACACATGTGACACGATCTGGGATGCCGGCCAGGTGTTTTGGGTGTGAAGAGTTTCCACACGATTAAATGCACAGATATGAACATGCTGATGAAACAAAAGTGACTGGGAATCTAAATTAATCTTAATGTTTCTGCTCAGAAAATAAGAAAAATTAGAAAAAAAAATTAATAATATAAATAAGTATCATCACTGCCAGGACTAAGCCTAGTATATCCCATAGACATTGTCAATTATTTAATGAATTAAAGATGGTGTACATATTAATAAAGTCTTTATTATTGATTTAGTTATCATTTTCAATAAAATATATACACTGTGTTACTGTCTATTCTCAAGCCTAAAATGGCATTTCTATTGGTCCATTCATTGGTCCTAGTTTTCACACAATGTAAAGGGCAGGTGTCCTGTTTAAATAATATTAAAAAATGGAGACGTGTTTTTCATTGGACAGCGACAATATATATATAATTGGAAAAAACTTTACTAACCTAATGTTATATATATATATATATATATATATATATATATATATATATATATATATATATATATATATATATATATATACAACCAGCACTGCTTGCAGCAGACCACATATACACAGCTGACTATATACACACTTAAACACTGAACACTTACAGAAAATAGAATTTTTTCAGTGTAATGTAATATGTTCCCATTACCCCTTTGCAATTTATAAATACAGTCTCAAGAGTTCTTGACTTTTTCTTATTTATATTGTATATACTGTACTGTTTTTTTATTTATTTTTTGCCTTGCTACCCCTGCTGTAACACGTTGAATTTCCTCACTGTGGGACTAATAACGATTTATGTTATCTTATTTTAGCGTATCTTATCTTATTTATTCTTTATATATATATATATATATATATATATATATATAAATATATATATATATAATATATATAAATATATAGTTGGAAAACTTTACAAACTTACTGTTGTTATACATACACATACACACACACACACACACACACACATATATATATATATATATATAAAAAAACAGACAACTGTGTTAGCTGATACATTATTATGATGATTTGAATATCTATATGCAAATGCAGATCTCCTGTATTTTTTTATTTCTTCTCATCAAAACCACAATAGTGATGACTTTGTTTAATTAAACCAATTACGGAATGATCAACAGTGTTCGTCCCCTGATAATTCATAATCACCTGCCAGTCTCATCAAATGAATAAACACTGGCATATTCATTAGTCTTAATTACCATTCGCAAATCATTATCATTCATAAATACAGTCTGGCAACGCCGCCGAGATTTTTATTCAGACTGGAAATTAATATTGATTGCTGGAATTATTCGGAAATTATAGGCTACCGGCATTACAGACACTAGCAGCAAGTCTTGGGCGAACTTTTGATTCTCAAAAAAAGAAAAGTTGAAACGTATATAATATATGATCTAAATTGTGCGCATATGGTTCTACATTTAGCCCACAGCGCTTTGCCTCTGTTTCGTGACTGGTAACCGAAAGGACTTTAATGTTTAACAGCACTGCCAGAGGCAGCGTTAGGATGTTAGCAGTCGCTGAAGTAGTGTTTGGAAGCAAAGTGTGGGCGAAATGCTCTCATGCTCGCCCTCAATGGCCAGCTGGGATTAGGACCAACAAAAAAAAAACAAATAAACAAATAAACAAAGAAGCCAACAACCCAAAATGAAATCCCTCAATCTCCCATCTCATAATTGACAGCTTTAGCAGGGTTCATGTGGAGGGCATGATGAGGATGGTGATGAGGATAGCGATGATGATGATGCTGGTCGGTATAACGCCCGCCTCCTGCGCCATCAAGCGTTCCTGTCACACTGCCCCGCCGCTGACCCCACGTCTCTCTGACCGTCGGCCATTTTCCTCACCTAACACTGCGGCGGAAGGCTGCCCGCTGCGATCTTACCCCAGGAGGACCCCGCGCCCGTGATTTCTTTATTACTTCACTTTATATTCCCCCACTCGTCCTTCGCTTACACTTCGCTTCCTCCTCCCTACGCAGCCCTTCTATTCAGTCTGGTGACCCAAAGCATGAACCAAATCCGCGTCACAAAACGAACCCATTAAACCCTAAAGGTCTGCTTGTGGATCCCAAACTAAACAGACACATTCATATATACGTACATTTAATACGTAATTATCATTAAAATACATTTATTATAAAAGTTTTAACAATTTGGAGAAAATATTATATAAAAATATGATTTTTATCTTGCTTTTCTTGCTTATCCCAAGACATCTGTATTAGGTTTCGCCAGATTTAAGCTTGAATTCCATCCATGTATCAACATTTCTGTATAACTTCGCTGTTGAGAAGTCATTCCAAGTGGTTTGATGTGAAATCGTTCATAGTAGAAAACATACATTAGATTTCTTTACAGTGGTACTGGATGGAACCAGTGGTCACCATGTCTACAACACATATACGGTAATTCTAGATAATATATATAGATGAACCACCAGTGTACCTAAAAGTGTCTACTGAGATTTTCTATGGAATGTTGGTGGTAAAATAGGTGCAAACCTAGGAAATAGGTTTTGACCCCCCACCCAGCATGAGTACAATCAAAAGTCCAAAATCTGATCTCAAAGGCATCATAAAACATCTCAGATATTAATATTTTTATAGATTTTGTGTAACAAAATATTTCTCCGCTTACCAAAGAAAAACAAGTCTCTCCAAAATGACAACTTTGTAGGGGAAGAAAAAAACACTCTGAACTTTCAATGTAAGTCTAAGTCTATTTTGGAGCACTTCTATTGATTTGCTCCTCATTAAATTTTTACATGATGTAAACGAGAGCTGTAGTATTGAAATAATGTATAAAAATAAAAATCTATATATTTTTTTAATTAGCAGTTATTTTGTGTAAGAACAGTGGATGATGGAGTAGTGCGGTGGCACAGTGGGTGGTGCTGTTGTCTTACAGTGAAAAGGGCCTGGGTTTGATTCCCTGGCCGGGTGTCTGGGGTCTTTCTGTGTGGAATTTGCATGTCTGGTCCTCTGGTTTCCTCTCACAGTCCACCTGTTATAACACTCTGTAACATTACTGTATACACTGTACTTATGAACAGATGTTATGATGCGTTGTGGAGTCTGACTTTATGATGTCATGTAGTCACTACTTAAGAGTGATTATACAAGCTCCTGCATGGTTTTATAAGATACCATGTAAGTTATAAAATACCTCATAAATGCACTTAGAATGCATCCTGAATACAGGATTCATAGGAAGTGTGAGCGGGAAATTTGATGTCATTATATTAATAAAGCATACCGTGAGTTGTGTGGTGGGATGCCCACTAGGGGGGCTGCAGAAAGAGGTGCTTTAGACAAAGAGAAGCTGGAAAATGCATAAACTTGCGTAAGTAAAGTTGTTTTGGGGGGCTTGTTTTAGTGTACTGTAGGTAGTTAGGCTTGTGTTTAATGTCAGTGCAGCCCCTTTGTTTTGTGGCCCGAGGGGTGGCACAGATTTGAACCCATGCGTGTGCGTGTGTGCGGCAGCGGCGCAGCAATAATCTCATAACCTCGTCATCTGCCAGCCCCTTTTAGATCCGTTTCCCCTTAGCCTGCTTTAGCACAGGCCAACAGCTGTTGCGGCCTAGCACAGCAAGAGAGGGGAGGGAGGGCTAAGAGAAAATGGGAGGAGTGAGAGAGAGAGAAGAACACCCCACTGCCCCCGCCCCCAGCACCCAGCTACAAACCCCTCCCCACCCCCTCCGCAGAATTAATCCTGACACCTTGACCCCTGCCTAAATTCCCAGCGCCGTATTGCGGTCTGCGGCAGGGATTGGGCGCATGAAATTACGGCCCGAAAGCGGGATAATGCGTCCCGCGCCGATCATTCCTTTGCCGTCACTCTGGATTATCCCGAACTTTTCTGAAGGGAGGGAAAAAGTTCAAAGCGCCACCTTGCGCAAACTAGGCCGCTCCCCCTCCAGCCCCCGGAGAGGAAGGTAGTCCGGGATGTTCGAATTCAAAACGGATCCGACAGGGAGATGATAGTCAGGAATGAAAATGGATTTTATTTCTTCACCAAAAAAAGGTTTCAGTGCGTTACAAGTTTCCAAAAACCATTATAAGAAAGTCTGATGTCACTCAGAGTTAGCTGTCCCCATGACAAGTACCTGCACTTACGCAGGACGGTACAGCGTAACTGCTACCTAATCTAATACGGCACTGCTAATACACTGTACATCTGGAAAAATGGGATGAGAACATATATTCCTGGTGTGGTCGCCGGCCTGGCATGCAAGCCCACTATTTTCCATTCTATTTTTTTTAATTTTATTACTTTTAAATTAAAATGATATGTAGGGTTTTTGGGGGGTCTTGACAAAAAATGGAAATAAGATGTAACTCATCGGGTTTGTGTTCCGGTTAAATGTCTTGATCATGCTTAATTGTATAAATGGGAATATAATGACTCCAACCATATATTTGTTTAAAAGCCAGAAAATATATATGCATATTCAGAAAAAATTACATTATTTTTTTTTTCTTTATTATTTTTTATTTTATTTTATATTCCTATTTTTATTGGCTCAAAATTGCCACAGAATTTAATTAAATTGATCAATAATAATAATAATAATACTTTTCAACTGTGTTTTAGTTTTAGGCCAAACCCATAGAAACCAACTATTATCAATATACTTGACTTTAATTCATACCATATCATACATTTCAAATGTATGTAACAGAATTAATATAGAACTTTACAAGAGAAATTCCAATTTTGACAAGAAAAGTTACCTTTAATTTTATATTTTACTTTAGATTTAACAAAAATATCCCTTTGCCTGCATGTGAAAGAAAGACGAAATGTTAAAACTAACCGCCGTGCTGCTCCGCTGCTTTACTGCTGCTGTGCAGTATTTACAGTTCAGCTGGGCCGAATATTCCAAACCTCAAACCCTGCAGGAATGTGACAAAGTGACCGGAGAACTGGAGAACCTCACTGCTGTACAACTCCTTCTGTATATATAAACACTGTAGGTTTCCTTCTAGTTAATTATTACAAATATCTCTGAAACAATGCACTTTCTTGTTCTTTAGAACAGCCGTTTAGTTCAACTGAACCACTCGACTGGGTTTTAAAATCTTTCGCTAACAGACTAAACTGTTGAAACATTGAATCTTCTACACACTCACTCACTCACTCACTCTCTTGAGCTCCTGTTTTTATTTTGTCTGTGCTGAAGTAAAGGCTGTTTAAAACATTTAGCACAGGCTTCAGACCTGAATGGCCAAAATGACACTTAACATCTGACAGACGAGCTAGACTGTTGTTGTTGTTTTGGCTGAGCCGGAGGAGCTAATCACTGTGTTGTGTTTTAGGATCAAAGACTTGAGAAGTTTACACTGCTGTTATCCTTTAATGATGTCTAATGCAGACTAATCGTTAGTCGACGACCTCAATCAAGTTTTAAATTAAAATGACATGGGGGGGTTAGGGGCTCTCGAGCCTACTGATAAAATAGATGTCAGGTTTGTGTGCTGGTAAATGTTTTGATCGTGTTTAGTTACATGCACAGGAATATAATGACGTTTTTTAAGATGATGTGAAGAAATGAATATATTCAGAACATCTTGTAAATTTAAATGACTAGGAAAAAAATAATCTGGCCTAAACAATGGAATATTTCAAAAGTGGTGATCAAATCTTGAAGCTGAATACTGTAATGTACATAGCAGTACTTTACAGTGAATAACATTCCAATAAACTTAAAATACCAAACACAGCAACTTAATATACATTTTGGGGAATCTAGCATATACTGTTTCAATCTACATTGTAACAAACTTGCAAAAGTCTTGACTTTCAATGTAAGGTAATGTAAAGAGGGTTTATTTCAAGCCATTCAGGGACATTTCTATTCATCCATTTATCATAAAAAACTTTCACAGGATATAAAGAGCAGAACATTACAGTACATTACAATACATTACAGTACATTACAGTACATTACAGAATGTTACAATACATTGCAATACATTACAGTACATTATAGTACATTACAGAACATTACAATACATTACAGTCAATAATATTCCAATAAACGTAACATACCAAATACAGCAACTAGATTTTTGGGAATCTAGCATATAGTACTTTACATTTTATAGTACATTGTATAAGTTACAAAACTTTCTTTACTTTCAAAGTAAGTTCATAAAAAAGAGGGTTTATTCCAAGTCATTCTGGGACATTTTTATTGGTCCATTTATCTTGAAACTTTCACAGGATATAAAGAGCATTACGTTACATTACATTACAAAACATTACAATACATTATAGAACATTACAGTACATTATAGAACATTACAGTACATTATAGTACATAGTACAGCAACTTAATATACATTTTGGGGAATTTAGCATATAGCATATAAAACTGCACTGCATTACTTTTTAAGTTACAATTATAAATGATAAAATAAATAAATTAATAAATAAAAGTTTATTATGGATTAACTTTGCTGATGAGTAATTACTTAATATGGCAAGATCAGTCCAAAGGCATATATGCTTATATAAATATAGTTTATTGATGTTTTATTTATAGTATATATAGTAACTATAGTAAATAGTATAGTATAGTAAATAGTTTTACTGTTATAGTATGCTACAACAGTTTTAACGGGAATACAGTTATCTGGGGAACCATGGATGTGGGTATTTTTAACTAGATAAATAAATAAAATAAAAAAAAAATAGATATTCCCACTAAAAAAAAAAAAAACACAGAATCTGCTGTGAACCTAATGTCCACAATCCATCCATTATTTACTCAACAAAGTAGCATTCAATAAAATATCAATGCTAAAATCCGCTCAAAAGGCAAAGAGTTGCTTTTCCCCTTTATTTTCTCCGCCGGCGTTATTTGTCCGTCTGTATTTTCGGCCCTGCTTTTATTTCCTCTTATTATTTACTCCATTGCAAATAAAGTGCGGCTCTGAGCTTTTAAAAGGGGTCTCAGCACGCTGACATGAAAACGACTAATCCATTTCCATTTTCCAAAGACATGGCCCTGTGCATTTACTAACCGGCAACAAGCAAATGCATTTACAGACAATCTGAATGTTTTAGGGTTTGTTTTTTACTCCCTGCCTTTTTTGTCCATTTCCAACTTTTATTTCAGCTGCCTGATTGCCACGGAGCGAGCCCACAAATGGGAGCATCACAACAAACCCGGCATGAATAGTTTATGCGCTGCAATGTTGCTCATGCGTCCATTTTCATGGTTCAAAGGACATCTAAATGGAGGGACGTTCCTCTACCTAAGAGGTCAGCCACTGCTCGGGGGAAATGGGCTTTTGCTTTTTTTATTTCTCCATTTTTTCCCCCCTCTAGAGACTAAATATCTGTATATACATACCAAGCAGTCATAACCCGGGTGAGTGGAGCAGGTGATAGAGGAAGTGTGTCAGACCTCCATCAAGACAACCGGCACCATCTACAGCAGTATAGGGATATATATACAGCAGTGAGGGATCTGCTGTGTGTTTTATTTCCATACTAATTATTTCTTTTTCAGGATTTTTCTGAAGAAATATGTCATCACTGTCCAAAGAAAAACAAGTATCTCTAAAATAGTAACTTAACAGAAGAGAACTAAAACCGTCTTTACTTTTAATGTAAGTTAATGTAAAGAAATTTCTATTGGTCCATCCATCATGAAACTTTCACAGGATATAAAAAGCAGCTGTTCTGTTCAAATTATACAAAATAATAAAAATGGAGACATATAGTTTTCTGTTTAAACAGTGAAGATATATAGCCATATATCTGAGGAAGGACGGGGTGGGTCAAAGAAACACAAGTAAAACAACTCGCCACCCCGAATTCCAGACCTCTACATCATTGAATGTAGAAACTATAATAAAGGAAAAGCATATATTGAGAATTTCAATAATACACCATGTAAACAGATGTTGTTTATATATACATGTTATATATATATATATATATATATATATATATATATATATATATATATATATATATATATATATATATATATATATATATGTTGTAATTTAAAAAAAATGGTCCATGGCTTGGATGTATAGTTTCTGGGGTATCTACGGTCACTTAGGGCCCAATAAGTACACTACTGTGCAAAGGTCTGAGGCACCGAAGCTGATAGTTTAAAAGCCGTTATCTTATCAATAAGTGATAAATAAATTTCACCACCAGATAGCATTAGAACAGATAAATAAGCATACATACAACACAAAGTAACATGAATATCTTATTGTGAGAGAAGTAGATCATATCATGAGCTCCTGTTTGAAGAACAAAGTGTAGTTCCAGATTTCTCCTGGACGCCCCAGACATTGTATGAATGTATTCAGTTCCTTCAGCAGCAATCTTGATTTAGCTTAATGAAGTACTGAGCAGTCATAGCAGGTATTAGATGAGAACTGTAAACAATACTGGGTTACTCTATTAATACTGTTTGAATATCTTTAAAAATATGTACATACATGTTTTCCATCAAATATAATATATATAATATTATACATAATAAAGTCCCCAAGTACCTAAAACTTTTATATATAAAGAATATATAAAGACAATATGACTTCAATCATAAACACTGCCATCTTAATAATGCAGTTATTATATACACTACCGCTCAAAAGTTTGGGATCACAGTGAAATGTTCTTGTTTTCAATGGAGTATCTTCCTTCCTTAACACAACAATGGACTGACGGATTTCTAAAGAAAGTTGTTTCTTTCTGGTCATTGTGAGCCGGTCAGCAAGCCATCAACTGCTGATGCTTCAGATACTAAACTAATCTAGAATGTTGTTCCCTTTTATACTCACTTATTAGTAGATTGTTTTTCAGCTGTGAATCACAATTGAGCAAGAGTGTCCTAACAAACAATTAGCCCAATAACATCCTTAACTTGGATTGGCGGCAGTACCAGGAGATTTAGACAGAGGACTGAGAATTACTGATAATAGGACTATATGTAAAATAAGTCTCTATACAAAAATAGACTTTAATACAAACATTTTTATTCTTTAAAAATCATCTGATACACTTACATTAATTTTGAAATGGACAATATAGTTTGTGAATTGCATGAATTGCATAAAATGAAATTCTAAAGTGATCCTAAACTTTTGAGCGGTAGTGTGTATATATATATCACCTATATTGTACCATAAATTATTGTTTTCTTTTTTTTTCTTCTTGGTCAAAATGAAGTTTTAATTCTTTTTCATTCCTACATACAAAATCATATCCCCCAGCGGCTTTAAAGTTCAGAACCTTTATATTATTGTTGAGACTCATCAAATCTTAATCTTAAAGTTCTTTTTTCTATGTTCCAACCACAGAAAGGTTCTCCATGGACACTAAAAGTGTTTTTTACTGGCAAAGAATCCTGTAAAGGACCCCAAGAAACTGCCATGCAGTACCTAGGCTGTCCATCAGGAGGAGCACTGAGGTCGAGAGAATGCACCACAGATTCAAATTTGAAGGGAATGAATGCAACCGGGACACAATGGGGGCGTTGTCTGGCCCAAGACGTTAAACACCCATCGGCCTGGGTCCTGGGGAGACGTGAAGAGGGATTCCGCCAGAGAAGCTTTTAATAAGAGCAGATTAGCGACGTGCTGGGTTTGTATGTCACAAATACACAAAGTGGAATTCTCTCGCGCATACACAAGGCAGTAGTCTCCCTACCTCGCGGTGCCCCTAAGCTTCAGGACCGTCTCGGCCTCCCATCGAGCTAAAAGTCAAACCCTCTCTCTGAATCCGAGAGCGAAGGCTCGGCAGATAGGACGAAAGTAAGAAAAAAAAAAAAGAAAACCCACAAAAATAAGACCTCGGCCTCCCGCGGGCTCCATTTTTGGCCGAGATCTCCCGAGAAGCTCTTGACTTCTCTCCCACGCACCCTCGTCAAAGCACCTTCCCTTTGCTCCTCTCCACATCAATGCCTCGGCAGGGAGGTGGCACCGGCCGCATGTAAACAGAGAGGTCATCCTCGCCTCCTCCTTTTCTTCTCATCCCTCCGCCGGCCAAGGAAAGAGCAAGGCTTTCACACGGGACCAAGGTGAAGCGAAACACTCCGTCTGGGGTTTTAATCAAGAGACGGACTGAAGTGATTTCTGGGAAAAGGTTAGCAATCAGAGAAAGTGAAGGATGAGACAAAAGAAAGACTGATAGATGAAGGGAAGTGGAGCGATAGAAGATGGGATGTGCTGATAAGCTGTTGGGAGGAGAATGGAGGAGCGTAATGGAATCGGAACCAAAGACAAAGCCAGTTAACTGGAAGCTGCGAACGAAGACGTAGTGCGGAATGTAGCGCCGAAGCAGAAAGCCTCCCAACTTTCCCTCGCCGGTGGGAGTGGTAACAGATTGCAACGGCATGAACCGATCAAGCATGCAAAACGCTAAGCTAAGCTGTCAGTGTGGGGCTGGATCGAGTAGGTCAACTGCAATTTAAGGTGGCTGTAAACCAAATTTGTGCACTATTGTGCAAGAGGTCAGAGAGCACCAGCTCGTTTATTTGATTTCCAGTCAAAACAGCCATTAAGTACAAATTATTCATTTTTCAGTGTCAAGAAAAAACAAGCAAAACACTAACAATTAACAGAGAAGTACACACAGGCCTCAACAACTAAATATACACTTACCATATGAGGGTTTGAGGAGGATAGGTCTTGGTTCTTCTCAAGGTTTCTTCCTCCAGTTCTGGGGGAGTTTTTCCTTGCCACTTCTGAGGTTTATTTAAGCTCTATTGAACTTTTCTTATCACTAAATTCCTGTAAAGCTGCTTTGTGATGACATCAGTTGTTAAAAGTGCTATACAAATAAATTTGAGCACTTTGCAGGTCTACACTTACAGATAGGGTGACCACCTCCAGACAGACAAAATGTGGGACAAGTAGCAAGTTTAAGTGGGACAATGTGGGACAGACATTATAATTTTAAGTTTAAAATATAATCTCTATCTAATTTACCAAGAAATTTTTGCCCTTTAACCCCACTGACCAAAAGATTAATGTCACGCCTGCCCGTCCATGTGCCTTTGTTTACGTCCCGTCCATGTGTTTCTGTTTTGTCACGTGCTCTGCCCTTGCCATGCCTCGCACACCTGTTCCCCATTGATGTTTAGTCTTGTCACCTGTTCCCTCTTGTTAGTTCGTGTATATATATATATATATATATATATATATATATACCCAGTGTTTGCCCTATGTCTTTGTTGGTCATTGTCTGGATAGGTGTCTTTAGATGTGTTGTGTTAGTTGTCTTAATGTATTTGTATTCCGTCTGTTTGCCTTATTGTTTGTGTTTATGTTTAATTATAAGTATTGTTTATTTTAAAAGCTCGCGATTGTGTCCAACCTCGTCTCTCCGCTACTCAGCTGTGACAATTAAGACCTAAAACATAGCCCAAGGTTGCTACAGTTTAAGGCCTATACAAGACAAAACACTAATTTTGCAACATCTTTTTTTTTTTATTGGGACTATCAAAATAGTCAACTGTCCAAAGAACCAACTAAAGGTATGTTCTCAGTTTTGATCAAATTCAACTTTGATCAAAAAATATCAGGCCTAGCCTATTTAAGTTGAACAAAATATTTTGCCTAGCCTAATTTCAGTGCAAATAAGGTAACCAAAATAATTTTCTTTGCCATCTCAGAGTCTGTAAAAATGGGGAAATTTGGGGGTAAAACAGGGGATAATTTGTTATTGCAGTCGGTAGAGCGATATGAATCAATATGTTGTACTGTGTGATAAATGCTCATCACTTCTGCTGCAGAAATTTTATCAAGCTGGGGGTCTTTTGGTTTAATAAGAAATTTGCATGTATGTTGCGGTCCATTCGCTACTTAAACGACATCTTTTTCGGCTGCCTAACCTGACGGAACAGCGTGCTCTCAAATTTGAGATTGTTGACAATGTTGAGGAGACGTTTGTGTACGTGTGAATAGCTTGATTGACATACGACTCAGCCTGTCGACTACCGCCTTTTTTTTTAACAAAAGTGAAGAGCAAGCCTAGCCACAGACATGTCCGTGTTCTATTTTCAGTTAGGTAGGGGCGAATGAAAAAGTGGGACAGCATGCTTGATTTGCACGATGCAGGACAAGGCAACGTAAAGCGGGACAGGTGGTCACTCTACTTACAGACTGTAGCCTATATGTCTCTTTATATACTGTCTTTGGTCAGGACCCCCACAGAACCAACACAAGGCAGGTATTATATCAGTTGGAGGGTCATTCTCAGCATTGCAGTGACACTGATGTGGTGGTGGTGTGTTAGTGTGTGTTGTGCTAGTGTGAGTGGATCAGTTTTTAAACACTATGTCCACTGTCCAGACATGCCTACTTTCAGGTCCACAGTGTAGATGTAAAGTCAGAGATGATAGCTCATCTGCTGCTGCATAGCTTTTGTTTTCTAGACCTTCATCATTGCTCACAGGACGCTGTCCATAGGACACTGTTGGCTGCTGTATAGTTTTGGTTGGTGGACGATTCTCAGTCCAGCAGTGACACTGAGGTGTTTAAACATTATAGCAGCAGCACTGCTGTGCCTGATCCACTCACACCAGCACAACACAAACTAAGACACCACCACCACCATACAGTGACACTGCAGTGCTGAGAATGATCCATATTGGCAACGTACGCAATGTGTTTGTTGTTAGCAACAGGATCTGGTTGTTAGGTGGTCTTTAACTTTGTTAAGGTTTGTGTTGAGATGCCTGTTCAAAAATATTCTGCAGTCAGCAGCTTCACTGAGTCGAGCTCTCGCCTCGCTGGAGCGTTGGGTAGCTCACACCAACTTCAAACGTGAGGTCAGTAATGAGAGCAATGAATAGCAACGGTGACCATATATACTGCAATGCAACAGCTTTAGTATAATGTGGTGTTATGGTAACAGACTAGGAGGGTTTGGGTTAGTAAACATTTATATTAACTTCACTCAGAAAGCACTCTGAAAGGTAAAGTTACATTACTCTCTGGCCACGCCCCAGACTGCTACTACACTTAATACAATACAAATTAAATATAATAAATAAAATCAATAAATTAATGAATAAATAAAAGAACACCATCGTTAGAAGTGCTGTCAGTAGTGCAGTATGTAATGTTCCAGAGGGTGCTGTTTGGGACACAGCCTTACTGTCTAACATTAATGTTAGTCTTGTCTAGTCAGGAAACTTTTACATACATTGTTTTGTCATTTCATTTCAGCATTATGCCACCAAAGAAAATGATAATGTATATTTTCCGTTATATGTGTATATAATCCAGACATTGCATGTATAGTTTAAAAGTTTTCTGACAGCAGTACCATGTAATGTGAAGTATCTAGTTTAGTTTGTAAAGTGATCTTTAATTGGAATCAGGTTATAGCTAATATTTTAGAGGATAGGGTGGGCTTTGATTCATATTAGCAAATGTGCCCCCCCCCCCCCCCAATGTCAAACCCGCTCCTACACCCTTGCCTTTGGGGGTCCTGAACACTGACAAACTGAACCTCCAAAGTTCAGTTTTAGAAATTGGTTGCATTTACATCTTAGATGTGCAATTTTGGACAATAGTAAACAAATTTTCTATCTAATTTTCTCAGTGAGGAGCCTCTTGAACAGCTACATATCCTTTCAGTGCCATGGTGTGAAACTGTCTTCTCATAGTGTAAGGACGGACAACCATGGTTTGGACAATGGAGACAGTTTTGTTGGTCCAACATGTCTTCCAAAGTTATGTTCTCTGCATTTTAATAAAGTTATGGAATAACTGATATCTGAGAGGAGGACCATGCCTGAGACCTCTTCTCCTTCCAATCTAACACCCTATACATGTATATCTCTGCATTCGGTGTGACCAAGAGTTTTTTATTATCCACCATCTCCTTGCCTGTTCCTCAGGCCTATCAGTCCTACCATAGCTAAAAACGAGAGGGACCTGGCCTTGTAGCTCCAGATGGAAGCCGCCCAGATCCAGTCCCTCGATCCACTTGTACTACAAACTAAAGTTACAAACTAAGAGTTAATAAATGAATGATGGTTTCTGACTTTTTCACATTATGGTACATGTGCTCAGAGTTGGATCCTTTAGACACTTAGTTAGTGGTGACCAACTGGCTCAAAGCAACGAAGCAACATAGCCTAATTACACCGACCGAGAGAGAAGCGGACAAGCCGGAGTAACAAATTTTCTCACAGATGGCAGCAGTAGTGGGGAACATTGCCTTCTGAATAGCAGAGCTCATCAAAAGTGAGGGATGAGAACATTTTCTGGTCTAAACTGCAGGATGACTGAGCCGAGCGACGCGTGCCAGCCATCACTTCAAGTCATAATATGCCAGCAGTTGCAATCTGAACATGATTTATACGAGAGACATGATAGTTTAACAACAGGCACAGCTTGAGCTTTGCCCTCACGAGGCTTAATGTTATCAATGGCTGATATTTTCTTTGATAGCCTATAATGTTTGAATATTATTCATCTATTTCATTGCATTGTAAGTGTCTGCCAACATAATTTGCCATAGAAAATGATTAAAAAGCAGTGTTTGCAGTACCAGCTCAACATGCATGGAGGAGAACACTAACTGCCCGTTCTGTTAAATCAACTGATTCTTACCACCCTCCACAGAGAAGCTTCGGAGAGCATCCTGAGCAGCTGTGTCATGGACAGGTTTGAGAACTGTACTGTTTCTGAGCACGAGACTCTTCCATGAATAGTGAGGACATCTGAGAACATCTCTGAGGACTCTCCGTCATGGACCCTGACACCACATGCTGTGTCTGATAAAGCCACCAGGATCAAAGTGACCTCAGATTCCCCTCATGACATTTGGTAGACACTGTTATCCCAAAAGACATACAGCTCACATGTACACAGGTAGGTGAAGGTAGTGTTAGGAGTCTTGCTATTGGTGTAGTGTAAGGTGGTTGCCCAGGTGAGGAATCAAACCCTAGTCTACAGCATGGAGGGCAGCAGTGTAAATCATTGTGTAACACAATACCAGCCATCCAAATTGTTCTCTCTCCTACCGTTTGGAAGAAGGTAATGTGGCATTCAGGCCTTCACAGTCAGACTGTCCTATAGTTTCCTTCCACAAGCCATCAGATTCCATAACTTCCAGAAACTGAAACAAAATGCTTCTGCAATTCAAAATTAATGCCTGAGATACTGTATTCAAATATTATATTATACTTTATAATGAGATACTGCACTTAATATAATTCCTACATCTGATTTACTTGCATTTTTCCTCTGCTAGAATGCTCTTAAAATACTCTGTTAACTGTTACTATTGCTATAACTGCTACCTCAGTGAGTCCTATATGTACATATGCTAGGCCACCTGCTTATATGTCATGATATGTTACCTCCTTTTCTTGCAAAACTCCACACGTTCTCACTATTGTGTACTCTCTGTGTCCTGTTTTGGCATTCATTCTTACTGGACTGTATTATCTGCACTCTGTATGTTATTTTGTGTTGCTCTTGTGTTTGTGTTGCTCCAGGGTCCTGGAGGAGTGCTGTTTCTTTTCACAGTGTACTTTTGTGCATCTGAATTGACAATAAAAGCCTCTTGAACTTGAGCCTGAACTAATATGTGGAGTAGTATTGCACTGAACGATGGTGAGAAACCCAGAGACCCAGAGAGAGTGAGGGCAAGCATGCTATCAGGGACCCCAGCTGGAGTTTCTGACTCCTGATGATAGGGCCAATGCTTGGATGGGTGGTAATATAGCACTGCTTTGAGTCTACATTGCCGTATGTGACAGGCTACATCGTTAACGCCTAGCTGTATCTAAAGTTGGTACGACTGCTAACCTTCTGCATCTTCTTCATTCTCTGCAAATGGCCCATCAGGCTGGTTCCCCCTGAGGTTCCCCCTCAAGGGCATCTCACCTAAAGTGGAATTTTACCTTGTCATGGTCTGGGGCACAAAAATGCGTTTGTCGGAGGCACTAAAAACGGCCACATGCAGCGGCGCAGTGGCTACTGTTTCAGACCGTTGGGTTTAGACGGCAGGGGATGAATTGGCCTGATCTGATTGCAAGCCTGGACCAATTAACAGCAGGTTCGAAAGGATTTTAATGTGGTTTCTGCCCTTTGTGGACCATTCGCCATTAGCCGCATTAGAGAAAACTGCAACACATAATAGTTTCATTATGGCAATGGCTTTTTTAGCGGGGAGCTTGTTAGACTGATGTTTTGGGTTAATGCAGCCCCTATTGATCCATTTATTTACGCGTCCCACAAGCCTACAACTGGCTCCTAATGCACCAGCTGAGACTCGCAGGCCACAGTTATCTCTGGCTTTCCGTGGCTGCGATGGAGAAATAGGCTGCATGTGCAATCACACGCACACACACATACTCATAGGTTTGTTTTTATGCATTGTCATAATAGTTTGTACTTAATCATTCTTGCTCTGTCTGGTACTGGATCATCAAGTAATTAATAATAATAATAATAATAATAATAGTAATATGTAACAGACATAATGGCAATTACCTACAAGCTTTTTTAATTAGGCTTTATAATGTTATATCCAGAGGCGTAGCAGCAAATTCTGGGCCCTGTAACACTACCTTCACCAACCTGTGTACAGGTAAACTGTAACACTACCTTCACCTACCTGTGTACATATAAACTGTAACACTACCTTCACCTACCTGTGTAGAGGTAAACTGTAACACTCCCTTCACCTACCTGTGTACATATAAACTGTAACACTACCTTCACCTACCTGTGTACAGATAAACTGTAACACCACCTTCACCTACCTGTGTACAGATAAACTGTAACACTACCTTCACCTACCTGTGTACAGATAAACTGTAACACTACCTTCACCTACCTGTGTACAGGTAAACTGTAACACTACCTTCACCTACCTGTGTACATATAAACTGTAACACTACCTTCACCTACCTGTGTAGAGGTAAACTATAACACTCCCTTCACCTACCTGTGTACATATAAACTGTAACACTACCTTCACCTACCTGTGTACAGATAAACTGTAACACTACCTTCACCTACCTGTGTACAGGTAAACTGTAACACTACCTTCACCTACCTGTGTACATATAAACTGTAACACTACCTTCACCTACCTGTGTAGAGGTAAACTGTAACACTCCCTTCACCTACCTGTGTACATATAAACTGTAACACTACCTTCACCTACCTGTGTACAGATAAACTGTAACACCACCTTCACCTACCTGTGTACAGATAAACTGTAACACTACCTTCACCTACCTGTGTACAGATAAACTGTAACACTACCTTCACCTACCTGTGTACAGGTAAACTGTAACACTACCTTCACCTACCTGTGTACATATAAACTGTAACACTACCTTCACCTACCTGTGTAGAGGTAAACTGTAACACTCCCTTCACCTACCTGTGTACATATAAACTGTAACACTACCTTCACCTACCTGTGTACAGATAAACTGTAACACTACCTTCACCTACCTGTGTACAGGTAAACTGTAACACTACCTTCACCTACCTGTGTACATATAAACTGTAACACTACCTTCACTTACCTGTGTAGAGGTAAACTGTAACACTCCCTTCACCTACCTGTGTACATATAAACTGTAACACTACCTTCACCTACCTGTGTACAGATAAACTGTAACACCACCTTCACCTACCTGTGTACAGGTAAACTATAACACTACCTTCACCTACCTGTGTACAGCTAAACTGTCAATAGAGAATATGCTATACTATACTATATATATGGTAAAATATTCTATATGTTGTCAGAAATATATATATATATATATAGTAATGGGCTTTACAAACCTGCTGTTCTCTGGTGATGAAAATGTTCTGAAAATATACAAAAACACATGAAAGCAGACACAGCGGACTGTATTCTCAGGCTAGGTATTCGCCCGGGCCTGTCCATCAAAACAGTGACATCAAAAATGTGAGAGACATCACACACACAGATAAACACTACACACACACAATCACACACTCTCTCTCTCTCTCACACACACACACACACACACATGTGGGACCAGAGGAAAATAATTGGATTCTGAAGTTGCGAGGCAAAAACCTGAAACTTTAAAAGGGTGAATAAAAAGGTTCCTACGTAATGGAGAACAGGAAGAGAGAGAGAGAGGATGAAATGATAGGCAGCTGATATCGATCGGCCGATGTCCGCACTATGGTAATTGGGGTTATTTTAATTGTCAGTGGAATGAGATTGAATGCGCTTGATGAATAAATGCATCGTGCTGTCTCTTTGAGTTTTAACACTGGACTTTATGGGCGTCTGTGCGCTGCGGTTACGCGCTAATCATTCCTCTGGAGGTGCTTTCAGAGGGCGAGAGACAAAAGAAATAATGCTGGCATCAAAGATAATGGAAGATATGGGTATTAACGGCATATACATTGCATCAATGCACTGTAAAGGTCTTGATTTTAGTGATATTGAATCAAAGGTGGCATGGTGGTGTAGTGGTTAGTACGGTGGTGTAGTGGCTAGTATGGTGGTGTAGTGGTTAGTATGGTGGTGTAGTGGTTAGTATGGTGGTGTAGTGGTTAGTATGGTGGTGTAGTGGTTAGTACGGTGGTGTAGTGGCTAGTATGGTGGTGTAGTGGTCAGTACGGTGGTGTAGTGGTTAGTATGGTGGTGTAGTGGTTAGTATGGTGGTGTAGTGGTTAGTACGGTGGTGTAGTGGCTAGTATGGTGGTGTAGTAGTTAGTATGGTGGTGTAGTGGTTAGTACGGTGGTGTAGTGGTTAGTACGGTGGTGTAGTGGTTAGTAAGGTGGTGTAGTGGTTAGTACGGTGGTGTAGTGGTTAGTACGGTGGTGTAGTGGTTAGTATGGTGGTGTAGTGGTTAGTATGGTGGTGTAGTGGTTAGTATGGTGGTGTAGTGGTCAGTACGGTGGTGTAGTGGTCAGTACGGTGGTGTAGTGGTCAGCACGGTGGTGTAGTGGTTAGTATGGTGGTGTAGTGGTCAGCACGGTGGTGTAGTGGCTAGTACAGTGGTGTAATGGTTAGTATAGTGGTGTAGTGGTTAGCATGGTGGTGTAGTGGTTAGTATGGTGGTGTAGTGGTTAGTATGGTGCTGTAGTGGTTAGAATAGTGGTGTAGTGGTTAGTATGGTGGTGTAGTGGTTAGTATGGTGCTGTAGTGGTTAGAATAGTGGTGTAGTGGTTAGTATGGTGGTGTAGTGGTTAGTATGGTGCTGTAGTGGTTAGAATAGTGGTGTAGTGGTTAGCATGGTGGTGTAGTGGTCAGCAACAATATTTGCATCTCTTTACTGTTTACCACTACCGAGTTATTAACTCTTTCCCTCAATTCAGTGCAGAGGTTCTCAATCGTTAGGCTAAAGGTTCATACAATAGTAAATTACAGTTATGATTATTTTCATAATTATTTCTAAAATTAACATCTGTGATGGACTGGTGGCCTGTCCAGAGTGTTTCCTGCCTTCCACCCAGTGCTGGGACAGACTTAAGCACAACACTAGACCACCCCCCCTCTCCCTTCCCTACCCTGAAGGATAAGAGATTTGGAAAATGAATGAATGCATACATAAATATAAAGAATATTTTATATTGTACAGTCCTACTGCCTTATTCTATGGGGCTGTGGACTCATGTGGCCATGGGCAGTGTTATGTTTCCCATGTCTTCTCCACCTATGACAACTCCATACTGGTGTCAGAAGTGGGATGCCACCTTCTAACAGTCTGGAGAGGAATGGCAGTAGCACAAACTGAAAGAAAACAAAACCGAGTCCATGGAAGGAGTATGGTGTAGATGAGCAGCAAGGACTGTGTGGTTGCCGCCAACCCCAGTGGTGCAATGGTGAACACCATGAGCTGTGAGAAGTTCCTCCCAGCAATGGTGAGGAGGACTAATGAGGAATCGCTGTACTTCAGTATCTTAAGAGAGGTCTGGGGATGCTTGGGTCCATTGTTCGTTGTGTCTAGGATGGCAGATATTCCAAAACATTTCATGGCAACTCCATACTGGTGTCAGAAGTGGGATGCCACCGCCTAACGGTTTGGAGAGGAATGGCAGTACCACAAACTGAAAGAAGACAAAACCGAATCCATGGATGGAGCACGGTGTAGATGAGCAGCAAGGACTGTGTGGTTGCCGCCAACCCCAGTGGTGCAATGGTGAACACCATGAGCTGTGAGAAGTTCCACCCAACAGTGTGGAGGAGGACAAATGAGGAATCGCTGTACTTCCTTATCTTAGGGGAGATCTGAGGATGCTTGAGTCCAGTGTTTGTTGTTTCTAGAGTGGCGGATATTTCAAAACATCCCATAAACATTACGGGATGGTGGATATTCCAAAACACCCACTGCAAACTTTAACCCAGAAAGTAGATCTAACCAATCCCTGCTCCTAAATCCAACCCTGGTCCTACTCTCCTGGTCCTAAACCAATTAATAATTTTAGCTCATCTATCATGTGTGGGCTATCCATAATGTAATCCATAAAATAATAATTCACCAAATAATCATTGCACTACTACTGCATTACTGTACTATGCATTACTATGGCTCTAAAGATCTGGCCAGGTTGGGTCCATCATCTGAAGCTCTGTCTTATTCGTTCTACATTACGAGGGCAGCCCTTCAAATATGATCCGGCGCGTTCTCTCTTATAACCTGATCGCTGCAGTTTAATGTGGAAATGGCTCTGATGAAATACATATGTTCTTAACAAGTGACATATGAGCATGTGGCCGCACACACATACGGGCTTACTCCTCTTGGTGTTTCACTCTCTCCATGTGATCGTATTCGCCCATTGGAGGCCTCCTTTAAGCGCAGCAAGGACGGCATCACGGAATGGAAACTCATCTGTCATCAGTCCATTTCTCTCTCCATCTTCGTCCGTCTCCACGCTCCGCACAGTCCAGGTCAGCTCAGGGAGCTTTACTGGGACGAGGGTAATGAGAGGTAGCACTGCCAAAGCATCACTGAAACACTGAGAAGAGATTTCAGATGTCAAATTATAGTCCAAATGGCAAATAAAATAAATAAATTAAAGCGATTACCAAACTATTTAAGGAGGACCAGCAATTTAGAGAAAAGAGAGCGCTGTTAAATGTACTTGGGTGATTCTTCAATTAGGGGAACTTTTAGGTCCCTAGGTTATAAATTTGTGTTAAAATTACTTTAATACAAAACTAACATTTTACGTATTAAAAAGATCAATCTTTGTATCACCAAAATAATTATGATTTCCATTTTTTATAAAGATTTAAACATCAATATTTTCCTACTTTGGCCTTGTCTCCAACCCAGACTTTAAAACATCTGGGCCCCAATAAAATACTAAAAAGTGATCAATTTATGAAAAAGATCACAATATGAATTTCGTAAAAACTTAAAAAGAAACTAAATGTACTGTTTAGTTTTATATTTGTACCCATGCATATTTTTGAGCAATATATTATCATCCCCAACATTATCGTCATTACCGCAACTGTGTATGACTTCTGCAGGGAAGTATTTGAAGGTAGTACTTGTTTATGTTGTAACCATGGAAACAAAGACTCACAAAGGAGCACATGTCAGCCATGAGTGAGGAGTGACATGTTAATGTGTGTAAATGGGAGTAACTGAATCGTGCATTGCTCCTGATCATATAGTACATTTATTCAGAGTCATTACCGTTTACATCAGTACGACAGTACTTTATAACAAAACATTACATTTACACATTATTTATTTATTTACAACTAAACATTACATTTACTCATTATTTATTTATTTACAACTAAAAATTACATTTACACATTATTTATTTATTTATAACAAAACATTACATTTACACATTATTTATTTATTTACAACTAAAAATTACATTTACACATTATTTATTTATTTATAACAAAACATTACATTTACACATTATTTATTTATTTACAACTAAAATTACATTTACACATTATTTTTTATTTACAACTAAAAATTACATTTACTCATTATTTATTTATTTACAACTAAACATTACATTTACACATTATTTATTTATTTACAACTAAACATTACATTTACACATTATTTATTTATTTATAACTAAACATTACATTTACACATTATTTATTTATTTATTTACAACTAAACATTACATTTACACATTATTTATTTATTTACAACTAAACATTACATTTACACATTTATTTATGTGTATTTAAAGTGCATATAGTACTAGCTGTTAACTAATTTTAGCAAATCCATGGCCTAGCTAGCTTTTTTCTTAAAAAAAGTGAAAATTGTCATTACCGCAACACGTCATTACCAACACATAACCTGATAAGATGGCAATGACATTTGTTGATGGTAATGACAGGTTTTCAATTTCACCATCAGTATCTTTTAAATTATTTAGAAATTAAATATAATTAAGTCTAACAGTGTGATTTTATTATGGAATTCAAGTGAAATGCATTATTTAAAAAAAATAAAAATTACAAAAGTTAAGATGCAAAAAGAGCCTGCAATTGAAGAATCACACACTTACACATTAGAAGTATTGCCAACTGAACATTTATACATAGCTGTCTATGTATGTCTCCAGTTTTGATGACTTTTATTTTTCTGTATCACTTGAACATGACAGCTGCTCCTTATATCCTGTGAAAGTTTCCTGATGCATGGACCAATAGAAATGCTCCAAAATCAATTGGAATAAAACCTCTTTACATTAAATTATAAGTAAATAATATTTTTTTTCTCTTCTGTAAAGTTGGATATACAGTACATGTTTCTTTATGGTCAGTAACAATATGCAACTGACAAATTAGCCAAATGCTCTTGCTGCTGTGTCTGATCCACTCGCACCAGCACAACACACACTAACACACCACCATCACACGTCAGTGTCACGGCAGTGCTGAGAATGACCCACCACCCAAATAATATCTGCTTTGTGGTGGTTCTTTGGGGGTCCTGACCATGGAAGATCAGGGTAACAAAGTTAGACTACAGTCTGTAAGTGTAGAGCTGATAAAATGAACAATGTGTGTAGATACAAGGAGGTGGTTTAATGTTATGGCTGATCAATGTATAGTCATGTGATCTCCTCCTATAACCTAGTGGTCTCCTATGCTTGTCCTTTCTGTATAAGCTACCTTTCTCCATAACCTAGTTCCAAGCCCACTTTGCCACACTTGCTTCAGCTAGTCAACCAGGTCCTGAGGAACTTCAGCTCATTGGATATTTGTTGGAGCTGTGCAGGATTAAAGACCATTGCCAGAGACAAACGTTGTCAGTAAATTGGTGCATACAAGCTCAGGAATAAAGTGATACTCAACACAGGCTCACAACACGAGACCACCAAATGATGTAGCATGTATTAAGAAAAAAATTGCACAATGCACAACAATAAATCTTTGTTTAGTGGATACATGGTATCATCTAAATGTTTGGTGGAGGAAGAATAATTAGTCTTTTTTACATGGTTTGGGAATACTACGGCATACAGTCAGATTCAAGAACGCTGTGGCAGCAGTTCGGAGAAAGGTCCTGTTCTTGGAAGGTAGGGAACCAGTGACTGGTTTGATCCCAGGAACCGACTGGACATGGTTAAAGTGCCCTTAAGCAAGACACCTAACCCCCAACTGCTCCCCTGGCACTGTGGATAGGGCTGACCAATTCTCTGGGCAAGTGTGCTCACTGCCCCCTAGTGTGTGTGTATATTGAGTAAAATCTAATTCCTCTGTGTGCAAAGAGAAATTCTAAATCCCAAATTCTCTTTCATCATGACAATAACAACCCCACCCTCCAACTTCCCCTGTGGACAAAGCGAGGACCATGAAGAAATGGTTTTCTGTTGCCCAGCCTGCAGAGACCTCTAACCTTAACCTCATCCAGCACCTCTGGGATGAACTGGAGTATCACCTACAAGTCAGGCTGTATCGCCAAACATCTATGCCCAACCTCACTAATGCTCTTCTGGCTAAATGGACTCCCTGCAGCCGAAACCTAGTGGAAGAGTGGTTAGAGGACAGTGGAGACTGTTAGAGCAGGAAAAGGGAACTCCATATTAAAGCCCATGGTTTTGGAATCAGAACATATGGATGCCATGGAGAGCTTATATGTCATTCCAAACAGGCCACTGTATTTATTTCAGTCTTGTTTCTAATAGGATGTGCAGTTATTTGGATATGCGATGAAACTGCTGTGTTTTGACACAGTGTCTATAACCGCCTCTGTCTCAAATACACACACTCGCCCAAAGACAACGCTCACTCTTATTTTCTCTCACTCTCTCACGTGCTCGCTGCTTTTCCACCAGGCCCATCTGTTGGACGATGGCTTTCTCCATTGCAGGCCAGGCCAAGCTTCCTCCATGCTGACTCCAGCCTTTTTCGCCCAGCCTGCTAAAATAAACCTCAGCGGTCCCGGGATCCTGTACAAATAAGCAGTTCTCCGCTCCCCCACCCCAAAAGAACCCAACTCCGCCCTACCGAAGTGACTGATGTAGGTGATTGCTCTTTTGCCTCCCTGATTAAAAGAGAAGGCCGCTATATGCTATATGGATGCGAGTCCAGCCAACCGGAAAAAAGGCCAGCTCTTAATCCCGAGAAAAATAAGCGGTGGGACGTTGTGATTGGCAGGGAACCACAGAACGAAAAGTGGTGGTGGTGGGGAGGGATTAGCACTAGCAAAGGGCTAGCCTGGGCTGAGACTAGCCCTCTGAATTAAGAAGTTTGGTACAAAAAAAATTGACCCGTGTACTCCAAACGCAGCATTGAAGTTCAGCAACAAAGTTTGCTTCTGGAGCTACAAGATGAAGGGAATATAAGTTTAAACCACTCAGTTAGCATCAGGCTAACTGCACGCCTACATCATTGCACAATAGCCTCAAAACTCATAGAACTGATCAGTTTCTGATGCTGTAAAACACACGGTTATCTAGAAAAATGGGAAGAAGTAGCTGCCAGCGTATTGGCTGAACTTACTATACACTTTTGTCCATCTTTATTGGCCTTCACATATAATATTGCATGTCAAACATTGTCAGAAACCACATACACACAGTTTGATGCAAGTGTGTCATTTTTTATATTTATATATTAGATTTTGATAGTAAAGGTTTTGTTTGGCGCACTTAAGTTTTAACCATATTCTTCTAATTTGTTGTTAATGTAGACGTCTTAAATCTACATTTGTGTGTTTTGTGAATTTGGCGACCTCTCTGGTGGAAATGTGTAATTGCACACAAAGTGCAAACATGGGCTGTGCTTCCCTGAGCTAATGAATCTGTCGACTGCGAGCACCTTGAGAAGAGGATTCAAAGAGGAATCTGTCAACACATTGCAGGTTCATTAAAAAATGTATTATAATTATCAACAGAAGAAATTAACTATGACGTTACTCAGATGTCTAGGTGTCATGTTGAAGAGATATCTGCTGAAGTTGGCTTGCTAACCAGGTAGATACAAATTGTCATCTCTCGTAATACCAGTTTGGACCTTATGAGGTGATAGAGAGACACTGTAGCATTGAGTCTGCGATCAGTCCAACATAAGAGGATGAAGAAGTAGCACTGCTGCCCTTACAGCGTATTCAAACCTCTTATGGTCGTGATTAGATCATTTAAGGAAGTCAAGAAATTAATGTTAACATGCTCTTGGTGAGTAAAGGGATGAAGTTTGAAGTTTGATGCTAAACTCATATTGTTTGTTCTAGACTGGTCAGGTGTGAAGAGGGACAAGGAGGGACTATACATTTCCTATTTTTTTACGATAGGAACAGAGAACCTTCTGGAGATATGTTGCCTCCAGTTGTTTGAAATATGAATTTGAAAAGTTGTGTCATTTCATAAATTGTTTCTAAGAAGATGTATAATGTGGTCAAAAAATAAATAAATAAATAATATAAATAAAAATAAACCTACCTGTTAGTTCTATGAGTGTATTATCTCAAATTCATACAAAAAAAAAATTGACAAATGACAATTAAATTTTTTAGCCTCTGTTATATTGTAGTGCTTTTCACCACTGAAGAAGGTCTTGGTGAGTAAAGGGATGAAAGTTTGATGTTTCTTATGATAAGAATAGATGATGGATTGGAATATGAATTTTGAAAAGTTGTGTCATCTTAAAAAAATTGCTCCTTTAAGATGTATGATGTGGTCAAAAATAAATTAATTAATAATAAATAATTAAGCACAAAATAACCTCTGTTAGCCTCTGTTAAATAATAATAAATATGAAATAGTTGTAAATAGTTAATAAGAGATAAGATAAGATGTTTTACTGCAGCATAGGGATAGAAAGGCACTAAATAAACAGTACAGTGTATACAATATAAATAATAAAAAGTCAAGAACTCTTAAGATTGTATTTACAAATATTGCACATTGCTTTTTAATTGCACAAGGGCAATGGAAAAATGTATATATATACACACACACACACACACACACACACATATATATATATATATATATATATATATATATATATATATATATATATATATATAATTTCTGTATCAAATATGTTTAATGAAGATGATGTTAAGTACAACCGAATTTAAAAAACCCTTAGTCACAGGGCTTTTGTTTTGGCATGCTTTGTTAAGAGGGGCTTTTATTTTGATTGCAGGTTATTTGAGACCTAAATATTGAGCCACACCCTCTTTTTGAGTCTTTGCATGTGACTTTAATACCTTAAATGGTGCCATTTGTTGAATCTTTTACATGACAGCATCTTATAGATGTCTATGTATCGTGCTGCAGAGATATCTACTAAAGTTAGCATGCTATGCAGCCTAGTCGGAGTGTCATGTCTTGTAATACCAGTTTCTACTGATTGTTGTACTGAATTACTGGAGTGTTGAATCTGCCATCAGTCCAACATGAGAGAATGCAGAAGTAGCGGTAGTAGTTTCTAGTTATAACTCACATATGGGGCCATGCGAAGGACTGGCAACCAGTCCATGGTGTACGCTGGCTTTTCCCCTTTGACGGTGGGATTGGCTCCAGCCCCCCTATGACCTTGACTAGCGGGATAAAGTGGAAGATAATGGATGGATGTATGGATGGACCATGCATATATATAATATATATATATATATTAATAACAATACAGAGAATCTGATGTGATAATAAATATAGGGCACTGCTCATGTCTGGCCAATACCCAGTCTGTTTAGTATGATCAGTATTAATGCCCATTGTAACTTAGTGTATATACAACTCACTATATAGTATTCACTGTTTTTTTTAACTTCTTTTGTTCATTTACTTCTTTTGTTTTGTGCTGGAGCTACGGCTTTAATACAGCTATGCAAGTGAACCTCAGACAACAAACACGTATTGGCTGGCTAACACCATTTGGGGTATATATTATACTGTGGAAGTTTGATTTTTGGTTTTATGGACCCTGGATGAGGCCACAGCAGAGGTGTAATTGATTTTTTTCTCTTCCTCGGATGCATGAAAGAGGTCTTTGTTTCGGCCCAGAAGAACATACTGTCATCTAAGACCACTTAAGATGGCATCTAGTTTGAATGTCTGTATGCGAGCATGTTAACACCGAGTACAGCCTCCTTTTACATCAGGACAGGCTCAGCAAGATCATGTTAGAGGGGAACGGAGGCACAGAGGAGCATGTGTAGAGCGCGGGAGTCAGCAGTGAAAAACAGAACTGCTAACCTTTTAGGCAGGTCTAAGATCAGTCTCCATACATCTCATAATGATTAAGTCAGGGTTCAACACCACTGCAATTCACGCCCACTCAGAGCTAGAGAGTATGCACTCTAGGCATTTCGAGCCAACCACATGATCAGTGCAGGATCTACTTTAACACCCCTCATTCTGAATTCACATTATATATATATATATATATATATATATATATATATATATATATATATATATATATATATATATACATACCTACTTGCTCATATGGAACTCAGATATAAGACTAACAGAGTAACACTATGACAGAATAACAAAGTAACATCACAACATCAATGCCAGACAAACACAAACAAGTGTGTATAGGAGTACACATGAAACTAGGACCACCTGGGACAGAGAGGAGACACAAACTAGGAGCAGAGGAGGGGTGTAAAAAGAGAGTGGAGACAAGGAGGAGCAAACAATCAAAACAAACAGAAATACATGGAACATGACACAAGAGTGTAAAGAAGTGACAATATGGACCATACATACATGTGTAAACATTTCTAGTTATAATTGTTACTTATGTCTTTAAATATGAAATTATTTAACATTTATTTATGTTGGCATTACAGTACAGTCATTTCTTTAGCAGGTATGCAGAAGCAACAATAACGATGCATAAAAACAGACTTGTATATTTTTAAATATGACTGAAATATATATTTTATATTTGAAAATGGCCAATTTCAAATAGACTGGCATATATTTCTCATAGGGCTGGGCGATAAAACGATAACGATAATTATTGTGAAATAGCATTTCCTCGATAGCACTATAAGACACAGTCAATAGAAAGTCGATAGAATTATGTTCCGTCCATGTTTTGAGAGACAACACAAACAGCCAGTGAGAATGAGAATAGCGCCACCCTAAACCAATCAGGTGGCTGAACTATAGTTCCAGTCATTTCATGTTTGGTTGAAGCACACAACACAGAGTGTAGGCGTAGTGCTAGTAATCTGGTTACTGCAGGCGTCACAGTTGAGCAGAGAGAATAAAATAAGAGAAATGATGACAGAAAGTGTTAAACTACTACTGAAAGAAACATGATACACGTGTTAATAATCTTAAAATAATCTGCTAAGATAAGATAAACAGGTAAACAGGTGCTGTCCTGCTGCTGTGTTGATGAAGCTCTACGGGATGTTTGAGCTTCAAGGTCTCGTGTATAGCAGTTGTACTGTTGTGATCATCTCCACTGTGCTGACAGAGCACCACACTGTTGTGTTTCTGTGTAAAATACTTCCACAACTTTAGATGCACGTGAGTGATTGTTTGTAGCTGCAGTTTGCGCTCCGGATAAATCCATCGATAAACATAAATATGAGTTCAAGTGAGAACGCTGAGGCAAAGTTGACTTTATAACCAAAAATCCTGAGTAAGAAACTTTATTTTCTACCGAAAACAGAATCGCTAAACCAACTCCCCAGTTGAGCCGACATAGAGTCGACTCAGCGCTATCCTTTCCTCAGTCCTTTCCTCAGCCTGAACTTAAAGAGCCAGCAACAGCCTGCTTAACACAGTGTCTGTATGTGAATACTGTGCATAATAATACTGCCCCATATATATATATATATATATATATATATATATATATATATATATATATATATATAATTTACAATACAGTGAATTACAATACAGTGAATTACTTTATTACAATACAGTGAATTACTTTATTACAATACAGTAAATTACTTTATTACAATACAGTGAATTACTTTATTACAGTACAGTGAATTCAGGACAGGTTAACATACACAGTGCAGTATATAAAACATTCATACAGTTTAGAGGAAAACAAACTGAAGGCAGGAAGGAACTCCAGGAAATGTTGTGATTCCGGTCTAGAAGGAGATGATGATGATGATGATGGAAGTCTGAAAACTGCTGAAAGTATATACACACACGCTGTGTGTGTGTGTGTGTGTGTGTGTGTGTGTGTGTGTGTGTGTGTGTGTGTGTGTGTGTGTGTGTGTGCGTATGCAACGTACTGGACTGCAGATGGGCCACAGTAGTTATTGAGGGACACTGAATGGGTCCGAAGTGACCATGGCAACCATCCATCACTGCACTCCACACATTTAAACTCCTCTGCCCACCTGTCCTCAAAGTGCTTTAAACACACACACACACACACACACACACACACACACACACACACACACACACACAGAAAAAGCAGTGAGGACTCTTCCTGTAGAGCACAGTGAACTGCATGATGACCGCTTGGAAACACTTAGTTCTCTGTTGTTGTTATGTGTTTATGAGAAAAAGAGAGAGAGAGAGAGAGAGAGAGAGAGAGAGAGAGAGAGACAGAGAGAGAGAGATAAAGGATGGAGATTTTAGACTTTTTAAATAACAGTGGACTTTATTTAAACTCTTATTTTATAAAGAACTAATAAAAGTAACAGACAGACGCTGCAGTGGTTCTAACCGGTGGTCCTGCTGGTCAGGGTCTCTCTCTCTCACACACATCTCTCCACTCTCATCCCTCCACCACTCTCACTCAACCCTTTCTCTCTCTCTCTCTCTTATCCCTCCACCACTCTCACTCATCTCTCTCTCTCTCATCCCTCCACCACTCTCACTCATCTCTCTCTCTCTCTCTCTATCACCTCTCCACTCGCACTCTCTCTCTCATCTCTCCACCACTCTCATTCATCTCTCTTTCTCTCTCATCCCTCCACCACTCTCATTCATTTCTCTCTCTCGCATCCCTCACCATTCTCTCTCTCTCTCTCTCTCATCCCTCCACCACTCTCACTCATCTCTCTCTTTCTCTCTTATCATTCTCTGTATTTTCTCTCTCACTCAACTCTCTCTCATCCCTCTACCTCTCTCTCATCTCTCTGTCTCTCCTATGCCTCCACCTCTCTCACTCATCACTCTCCATATCCGTCCACCTCTCTCACTCATCCCTCTCTCTCATCCCTCTACCTCTCTCACTCATCTCTCTCTCTCTCCTATGCCTCCACCTCTCTCACTCATCTCTCTCTCTTTCTCTCACCCCTCCACCTTTCTCACTCACCTCCCTTTCGCATCTCTCTACTTCTCTTACTCATCCCCCTCTCTTATCCCTCCACCTCTCTCACTCATCTCTCTCTCTCTCCTATGCCTCCACCTCTCACTTATCTCTCTTTCTCTTCCCTCTGCCTCTCTCACTCATTTTTCTGTCTCTGTCTCTAATCTGTCTTTCTTTCTCATCTCTCCCCATCTCTGTCCATTCTGTCCCACTCATCTATCTTCCTCTCATCCCACTCTCTTTCTCCAATCGATCTGTCTCTCTCACTCATCTCTCTAATCTTTCATTCCTCCCTGCCTCACCCCCTCTCTATTTTCTCTACTCTACAGTGTCTCTATTTTGTCTTTCTTTCATATCTCTCTCTATCTCTGTCTCCTATCTCTCACTCACCTCGCTCATCTATCTTTCAATCTATCTATCTCTCTCCTTCTCATCCATCTCTCTCTCTAATTAGTTGTTCTCTCTTTCTCATCATCCTCTATCTTCTCTATCTCTCTCCTCATATCTCTCTCCTTCTCTTTCATCCCTACACCTCACTCATTACTCATCTCTCTCTCTCTCTCTCTCTCTCTCTCTCTCTCTCTCTTTCTCTCTCTTTAGCTCTGAAATTCAAATGAACATGTTGCACATGAATCTGATGTGATGAGTAACAGATGCCTGTCAAATTTCACTACTTTCTTTTTTCCTCACCTTACATCTCTTCTTCCTCTCCTTTCTTTCTTTTTTAAGTTTTAACCTTTCCCCAAATCTCAGACTTTTTTAACACATTCATCTACTCCTAGAGCACAGGGTTAAGATGAAAAACACGCTAAATCAGAAACCCCAAAGTAATGGCCGCAGGTTCTGGCCCAGGTCCAGCGGCGAGGCCTCAGCCTTTAAGATTTACTGTTCCCAATTTTGGGGCGTCTCCTCGAGGCTTCTGGCTTCATTACGTATGCATTGTGTGCAAGGTTAAATAATAAGAGTGGTTTGCATTTGCATGCTGTTGACTTAAGCATCCACTCGTCTTACAAAGTTTTAGCATAGAGCCGCCCAGTGTGACAGCAGTCAGTACTGCTGTAGTGCCCAGACCTGTACGTGTGTCTCTGTGTCTGTTTTTGTACAATATCAACCCAAAAATATCAGAGACACAAATGGAGTTTGTACACTACCGCTCAAAAGTTTAGAATCACTTTAGAATTTCTTTGCAATTTTCATGCAATTCACAAACTATATTGTCTATTTCTCAATTAATGTAAGTGTATCAGATGATTTTTAAAGAATAAAAATGTTTGTATTAAAGTCTATTTTTGTATAGAGGCTTATTTTGCATATAGTCCTATTATCAGTAATTCTCAGTCCTCTGTCTAAATCTCCTGGTACGACCACCAATCCAAGTTAAGGATGTTATTGGACTAATTGGTTGTTAGGACACTCTTGCTCAATTGTGATGCACAGCTGAAAAACATTCTACTAATAAGTGAGTATAAAAGGGAGAACAACATTCTAGGTTAGTTTAGTACTGAAGCATCAGCAGTTGATGGCTTGCTGACCGACTCAAAATGACCAGAAAGAAACAACTTTCTTTAGAAATCCGTCAGTCCATTGTTGTGTTAAGGAAGGAAGATACTCCATTAAAAACAAGACATCTTCACAGTTATCCCAAACTTTTGAGCAGTAGAGTAGATATGGTTCTCACTGTTAAAGGCTAAGCACTTATGGACACGCCCGGTGATTTCACATTGTTTTAGATTCTGAAATAAATAAACATGACTTTGAATGAAGTGAAATTTGCTGCTTAATTTGCTTTAAAATACTAATTTTAATTTAATTGATGGAAAAACCCAAGCTCGCTACAGAAATTCCTAAACTGGGACTGAGAATGTTCCAGAGCTGCTTCTTCAGATTCTGATGATATTCCTGAATTTGAATCTGAAAGAGCTGTAATGTAGAAATAGACCACCATATCACTTAGACCTGATACTTTTAGTCAAACCCCACCCACAACAGCAGCTCATCCTGAGTGTAAACAGTATCTAGCTAAATAACCAACATTATTCATGATAACAGCCTAGCAACCAGCTAAACTCAGATATAGAGGTACAGTTATTGTAGTAAATATGATCAAAGAGTAACTCGCTCTCATACAACTCTAAATCTTAATAACTCAACTATGTTAGCTTAGCATAACTTAAGCACAGAACTTAGCAAGTGAAGCTAATGTTAGTTAACATCAGCTAAAGCAGGCTCAGTAACTGGGCTTACCTGGTTTACCTCCACGTACACGGAGGCTTTTGAACACCTTAAGATCCAGTCATTGTGTAAGCCTACGTTCCGTAGTTGTGATAATCTTTAGACATGAAATGATCGCTACAAATAATTTGAGAGTGAGAGGACGGTCCTTTCCTATGTGCCCATTTGAAGTTGACAGATTTAGACCACTTTCTGGATATTTGGGGGTCTTTTTTGGGTTGTTTGTGCACAAGGGTCCCACTGTACGTCCAATTACTGCAACCAAAAACAACAACATCTTTCTGTCATTGTGCATTACTGTAAGTACATATTCTAGCGTGTTGTTCACCAGCTACGTCATGTCCATAACATCTACAGCATTGGGCAGAGCTAAACAGTCTTTTAAACTGTATTTCTTGACTTTTTAAAAAATAAAACATTTTCTGACGTTTAATAAACACAAGTTAGAATCTCAAACTCCATTGTATTAATGTATTAGCTGGTGCTTAGTCATTAAATGTAATAACAATATCTCTTAACCACCTGTACTAACCTTGATCTAAAACTAGCCCCTATATTGATATATCCAGTAAGTGTGAGACTCAGGTTGTAAAACTATGAACATTTATGTTAAAAATCTTCCACGATGTAACAATTCCTTCTAAAGAAAGTAGACCTCACCTTGTTTGGTTATGAAAATAAACAGAATAAAAACATAAAAGCCTTTCAAATGTGTTTACATCTCTCAGACAACTGAATGTCATGCCTCTCGCGGCCTCAGCTCCTTCAAGCATGTCTCCCGCTCCCGGAAACCACAAGCTCCAGCAGACACCTCCGGATCATAAGATGGCAGAGACACTGTCATGTGATCCGGAGGTGCCTGCTGGGGGTTGTGGTTTCCGGGAGTGGGAGACACGCTTGAAGGAGCTGGGAGTTGACTACCCCGCTCAGAGTCGCTGGAATTCTAATTACCTCTTTCGTTGCTGAGTATTGCAACAGTTTACCTGAAGCCTGCAAAGCATTTTCCCAATACCTGATATCTACTTTGACCTTCTTTTCTTTTCGTACCTTGACTTTTTTAGATTTGCCCTTGCTGTCTTGGTCGTCGTGTCTTTCTGCTTTTTGATTTTTTGCCTGTTTTTCCACTTCTGTCTTTGCCTCGCCCCTTTTTGCCTTTGTATGCCTTTGCCTGGTTTTGACTCTATGCCTGTTTTGACTATGCTTTTTGGTTTGGCTCTGTTTATTTTGGTTATTTTTAGTTCGCTGCATTTTTCAGAAGCGTTTCCAATCACAGCCAATGATGAGGCCTGTGCATCGTTCTCAGAACATCTTTAGTCACCTGGCAGTCTGATGGACATATCTAAGCTTGGAGAATGTGAAGATAATGCTGCTCACTGAAAAGATATAGTTTTGTTAATTACACAAAATATGTAGATTTATAGAGTCAGTCACCAAACGAAGAGAATAAATCAGAGAAATGTCCATCCTCTTACGAATCTTTCTTTCAGGTTTTTTCAAAGAAAATTGCAAAATATTCCCCCTCAAAAAAGCCTAACTCATAATTTTTTGCATTTTCAGTTAGCATTCCCAACCTCATCCATTGATGCTGAGATCTGGACCAGTGCACCCCCCCCCAAATCAAAACACTTAAGTTTGTTGCACTTTTCAGAAGCGTTCCCAATCACAGCCAATGATGAGGTCTGTGTATCGTTCTCAGAACATCTTTAATCATCTGGTAGTCTGATAGACATATCTGTCCTTAAAGAAAGTGAGGATAATGCTGCCCACCGCAAAGATATAATTTTGTTAATTACACATAATATTTAGGTTTATAAACTTTATAGAGTCACCAACTGAAGAGAATAAATCTGAGAAATGTCCATCCTCTGCAGGAATCGTTCAGACTTTTTCAGATACTTGCTTTAAGTTTGTTTCAAAGAAAATTGCAAAATATTCCCCTCAAAAAAGCCTAACTCATAATTTTGTTGCATTTTCAGCTAGCATTTGCAACTGCATTCTTTGATGCTGAGGTCTGGACCAGTGCATTGTTCCCCCCCAATCAAAACACTTAAGTTTGTTGCATTTTTCAGAAGTGTTCCCAATCACAGCCAATGATGAGGCCTGTGCATCGTTCTCAGAACATCTTTAGTCATCTGGCAGTCTGATGGACATATGGGGGGTTTGGAGAATTTGAGGATACTGCTGCCCACTGTAAAGATATAGTTTTATTAATTACACATAATATGTAGGTTTATGAACTCCTAAAGTTTATAGACTCACCAAACGAAGAGAATAAATCAGAGACATGTCCATCCTCTTCAGGAATCTCTCAGACTTTTTCAGAATCTTGCTTTCAGATTTTTTTTCAGAAAATTGCAAAAAGCTCCAAAATCCCCAACAACCCTAACTTGGAATTTGTTGCATTTTCAGCTATCATTCCCAACCCCATCCATTGATGCTGAGGTCTGGACCAGTGCATTGCCCCCCCCCTATCCAAACACTTAAGTTTGTTGCATTTTTCAATCCCAATCACAGCCAATGATGAGGTCTGTGTATCGTTCTCAGAACATCTTTAGTCATCTGGTAGTCTGATAGACATATCTGGGCTTGAAGAATGTGAGGATAATGCTGCCCACCAGAAATATATAATTTTGTTAATTACACATAATATTTAGGTTTATAAACTTTCTAGAGTCACAAAATGAAGCGAATAAATCAGAGAAATGTCCATCCTCTTCAGAAATTTTTCAGACTTTTCAGAATCTTGATTTCATTTTTTTTAAGAAAATTGCAAAATACCCCCACCCCCTAAAAAAACAACCCCTAACTCGTAATTTTGTTGCACTTTCAGCTAGCATTCCCAACTGCATCCATTGATGCTGAGTTCTGGACCAGTGCATTGCCCCCTCCAATCAAAACACTTAAGTTTGTTGCAGTTTTCAGAAGCGTTCCCAATCACAGCTAATGATGAGGTCTGTGCATCGTTCTCAGAACATCTTCAGTCGTCTGGACATATGGACATATCTGGGCTTGGAGAATGTGAGAATAATGCAGCCCACCGGAAAGATATAATTTTGTTTAATTACACATAATATCTAGGTTTATAAACTTTCTAGAGTCACCAAACGAAGAGAATAAATCAGAGAATTGTCCATCCTCTGCAGGAATCATTCAGACTTTTTCAGAAACTTACTTTCAGCTTTTTTTTTAAATAAATTGCAAAAGATTCCCCCCCAAAAAACCCTAACCCTAAATCGTTCTGAGAACATTTTCTTTGTTTGATGGACCAAAACCAAATGTGCTGGTTTCCTTTTCTCAGCAACACCTTGTATTCTCAGTAATGCACTCCGTACTCTGCATGAATGAGTCTGAGGGTTTGTTTTGGCATTCTGAGCACAGCACTCCAAAGCACCAGGCAGCATTTCCACTAAGAACAGGCATTAATGTTAATTACGCTCAATAGGCTCCTTAATGCCGGCGCCGTACTCTTACTTCGGTTAACACTGGATGTCCAGGAGAGGATATATAAGGGTGTTCTGGTCACTCTAAAGGGATTCGGAGCTTTCCTCTTGAGCAAAACACCCACGGCTGATGCAAACTTTAAATAAGGTTGCGACGAGTTTCATCAGAAATGAGCTGGAGAGAACGTTTGCGGTTTAAGGGAAGGTGGCGTATATACAGGGTTTTTTTTTTTTTTTTTTTGCTCAGCCAGTCTGAAGTAGAGCAGTAGGAGAAGTTTTTTTTTTTTCTATCCTTAAAGGCAATTTCAGTAAATGTCAGCCACACTCACACACATACTGTAATGGACTGGCACTTGGCACTTATTCCATTTGTGAACTGAAAGAGCAACCCACCAATCACAGGTATGTATTGTTCAAGGGCAAGGTGTGTATATATGTGTGTGTGTATTCATGTGTTTTAGAGGTCTAATGCTTTCTATTAATCCCACGTTATTAAGCCATTATAAGTGTGTTTAAAAGTATGTGTAACTTTGTAAAAAGACCTTTTTTGCATATTTTTTTTTTTTTATAAAATGCTTTGTACATGTGTTATGTACAAGTAACACTATAATAATGACCTCTGTATGGTTAACGATCCATGCACATGTCATGCACGCAAAAAATAAAAAAAAACATAGTCATAAAGTACATTTACTGATATTGTTTTTAAATATAAAATATAATCCTGCAATAATAACGACTGTAGAGTGTATAACACCGAGGCACATTTACAGAACATTCTTCTGTAAAATTTCTTAATATAATCCATAATTCCAAGCTCCATCCAATGATGGCAAGTTACCCCAAACTGTGATACTGCCACCACCATGCTTCAAAGTAGGGATGACGTTCTAATTGCATGAATTTATTCAATTTCTAAGCAATCTTGATGTAGCTAAATGAAGTACTGAGCAATCAAAGCAGGTATTAGATGAGGACTGTAAATAATACTGGGTTGTTTCCACAAGTAGAAGCTTGGAGTGGATTAAATATACACACTGACTTATGTAAAAGCATCACCTACTTTAGTAATATATTTCAAAACTAAAGTATTTTGAGTTGAGTTAAGTAAATAAAAGCTTACTGTCTGGAAAAAAATAACTTTTTAAATATAATAATGTCTCCGGGTGCCTAAAACTTCGGCACAGTACTATATACAAGTCAAGAGTCATTATGATACATAGTGACATGTGTTTTAGAACATGCTTAGGCATCATCAAACAAATAATACAAGTACATTATAACAGAGTTTATAAGAGTGCTAACAAAGCCTTGTTATAATGTTACCAACTATTTATCAATGCAGGCTTCACAGGCACCAGTCTCAAGGAGCCATGCATGATCTTGTACCAAGGGGCAACCTCTCAAGCTATTTTTCTTGGTATCCCCCCTCCACCTAAAAAAACCTACCCAAAATCTATCTCGTCCTTCATCTTTTAATGCCTGAAGTAAAATCCATAACACTAATGAAACACTGTTGTTCGCTTATGTTCATCTTTCAAAATGAATCTTTAATAAACACCAAAATCAATGCAAAAACTATATTCAACGAACCACTTTTGAAGAATTAATGGAGGAGAAAAAGAGATTTCTTGGTGCGTTTGCAAACAGGTAACAGTTGAAATTTCCAATTCTGGCCCAGCCGTGAAGATATTTAATACATTTCTCAGTGAGTACATGTCTTTTATACCCAAACTTTTCATGCGGAAGGAGTTGTACTGAACACTTTCATAGAATTCTACCACTACCACTGGTGGTTTATGAAAAGTCTAGCCTGCTATATCAGCCATGGTCAGCTGTAAGTGGTACTGAAGTGAAAGAGAAGTGTCATGGAGCCCAACAGCTCAGACACATAAACTCACTGAGCTGAACCAAAGAGTCCACTATGTTCCCTTACATCACTGCCTACTGAGCGCCAACTGTCTCTGGAACATCTACACAGGAACTGAGCACCAGTATCTTAATTAAAAAAAGGGCTTCAATGACTCAACACCTGCAGACAAGCCTCAGAACACTACCTCTAGTGCCAGTCATCGGTGGGGATGGTGTAAAGCTTACTGCCTCTGGACTCTAGAGCAGTTGAAACTTGTTTTCTGGAGTGATCCATCGTTTTTGGCTGTCCAAGAGACAAATTTCTGTTTGGCATATGCTAGAAGAAATCTTTTTGGTTTTGGGTCATGTTTGGGTTCACGGTATCTGGACCCCCATAAAGTTTCTGTGGCCACCAAGAGTGACCAAGCATATTTAGCAGGACTTTTGTAGCCAATGGGACCTCTAATGCATCCATGCATCCTACAGCTAAAACCACGACTCGCAAGGCCTCACCCAACCTGAGACAATCAAACAAGACGTAATTACATCAACTCATCACAAACCCAAGCTGGAACTATTAGATAGACAGATGATCTCACCCCTTTCATCATCTGGTCTCAATATGACTGTTTATCATGGCAAATGAAGAGCCCAATTAGACCATGCACTGGAACAACAAGCGGTGCATCCTAATCAATGCGAAGAGCCTCAGGAGACTGCTGCAAACAGAGGAGACACCAAAACGTGCACTTACCCCAGCTTACCTGGAGCATCAGACAGGCCTAATTAACTCCAGCTAAGATAGAGAATGATGCTAGGCTCTGGCAGTGCGTGCAGCGGAATACCGCGCCTCACTAACTTCGTCGCCAGAGTTGGGCTTTTTTTATTATATCATTTGATTTCAGAAGCTTCCTTTGTATATCATAGTGTCGGTCCTGTGGTGCTGTTGGAGAATCTGTTGGCGGAACAAAGAGAAAAGTTTAAACATGAAAAACTTCTTTAATTTGCTGCTGAAAAGACCTCTTGTTTATGGCATTGGCATAATTGTGCAGCGTTAATAATTCACTTGGCTAAGACAATGACTTCAGAGTTGAAAAGACACCTACATCGCCTCTTGAAAGTTTGTGAACCCTTTATGGTTCTCTGAATAAATACATAAATATGATCACATATTCATTTAACTCTGTACATACAGAAAGACCAATGATTCACTAATTCACTAATTTATTAAACCAAATACTATTTAATTTCTTTGTTGGCAAACATGCTTGAGCCTCTGCTTTTAGGAACTGGTGTGACCTCTTCAACCAAACTGTTGATGATCATGCAGAACTGCTTCAACTCTATTGTTTTGGTGGGCTGTCTTACATGAACGCCACAGCTTAGGTCCTGTCTCAACATTTCTATTAGATTTAAGTCTTGACTTTGACTCAGCCATTCCAAAATGTGACATTCCTGCAGCTTCAACCATTCTTTGTAGACCAACTGTTGATTGTAGGACCTACTTTTTGTGGAGGTTCACATTCTCCTGTAAAGTTTCTCAATATACTCCATAATTCCAAGCTCCATCAAATGATGGTAAGCTGTCCTGGTCTAACAGCAACAAAACAGCCCCAAATTGTGATACTTCCACCACCATACTTCAAAGCAGGGATTTCGGAAAGTTCAGTTTTGCCAAATATCTCTTATTTAAGATATAAAGAGCCATTTTTGCCCTATCTGTCCATATAATAGTATCTCAGTGGTCTTCTGCCTTATCCAGGTGGTCTTTAACAAAGTTTGAAAATGTAGAAATGTTCTTCCTGGAAAGTAATAGAGCTCTTCATGCAGTTATTCCATATATAACAGGGGTATTTAATTAGGATTAGGTATGATAAGAGGAGTTTTCCAGACGGAAAGGTACGGACTGTCATCATTTCTAACTTGTGTTATGATTCAGTGGTGTATCCTGTTGTCTTTAGTAAGACAATCTTATTACAAATACCGTTCAGTATATTTCAGTAAATTTACTAACTGCTAAACTTATTTATAAAGCTCCAAATAAAGTTTTTTTTGTCCTTACTTCAAGTAAAAACAAGGGCTACATTAAAAAAAACTGAAAAAAATTGCATCTTAAAGTGTTTATTTATAGAACGTGCATCTAACTCAGCTTCACAGATTGACATGTTGGTTTTATAGAGCAGTATTCTCTACAGGTTTTACCTACTTTTGCCAAAAATTATATTTAATGATGGGTCATGTTGTTCAGTAGATCAAAACCTAGTACTCTTTTCTGCATTATTATTTGTTTGCTTGAGTTCTATTTATGCATCAACTTGATCATATTTTAGGTCATATTTAGGTCAAAATTCAGAAAAAGGACAAGCTCTTCACAAACCTTGAGGCAGCACTGTAGAAGAAACAATTGGAGGTCTCTATGTATAGTGTATCATGATAGCCAGGCCCAGCCTTCACTCACCGCTAGCAACATTAGTGTTATTTTGGTTCTGAAAGTCATTAAAATAATGGAGGCGTCTCACCAGCTGCTGCTTGATTCATGCTGGACAGGTCCAGGACTGACATACCGGGCAAACTAACGGAGCTCTGATCTATAAGCTAGCTCATTAGCTCTGATATAGTCACTCACAAAGCTTTGTTGAACCCAAGGGCCATGTATTCCACACCCATGCACTGGGCAAACATGGGTGTCAAGCCCTGAGACTACTGTGGCCGTTTGATTCATGAATTTAAACAAACACTCGAGACCGCAGGAGAAAAGAAACTCCTCTGCTAGTCCCCGGGCTCTGCGAGCTCTAGTGATATGTGCCTTGTTTTATTTCTGGGGTTTGTTGCCAGTGTTTTTTTGCTTGTGTATTTTTTCACCCGTCCTTCTTTGCCTTGCTCGGGCATTTTGGGCAATGGCATGCCATCTGGAGAGGTTAGAACTTCAAATTGTATGATAACTTGGAGTCAGTAAGAAGAGGTTAGGGTGGTCAGGCTAGGCCAAGTAAATAAGCAATGGTCTGTCAGTGTAGCAACACTAAAGCAATGCAGCTGGATTTATACTCATTGCTGCTGCTACTCTTTTCAAATACCTCAAAGCTTCAAGATGGAATTGAGATATATGGGGTCTTGGGTATATATATATGGGATATATATATATATATATATATATATATATATATATATATATATATATATATATATATATATATATATATGTGTGTGTGTGTGTGTGTGTGTGTGTGTGTGTGTGTGTGTGTGTGTGTGTACACACTGCACATCACATCACGTTCTGTAAACCAGACAGTCTCCTGAGCCTGAGCAGTGTTTGTAGACAGCTAAATATAAAACCTTACTGCCAACACAGAGAATGTCTTTATCATACACAGACACCGGAGCTGTAATTGGACCTGAAATGTTGGTTCCAGCCCAAATATAGTCCAGCCAAGTTCTGCCCCAACCTGACCTGACCCACAGCATCAAGTTTTAAGTCCAAAAGTTTCCTTAAGGCCAAAATAAACTCTGTCTGGAATTGCATTGGTGGACAATTTTCACTTTTTTCATACCTTCAAACTCTCTAATGATTACCACAGTGTACACTGTAAAAAGTTCTTAGTTGGTACAACCTAAGAAAATGACTTCATGTGGTAAAAAGCAATCGAACCAGTTTAATTTAAGCCAAAAATATAGTTGAAATGAATGTTCTTTTCCAATCAGAGTAATTTTGAGTTGAGTAAATCTAGTTACATATGGAGTATTTTCTTAGGCTGTACCAGTGAAGCACTTTTTACAGTCTACAGGGTTTTAAGTGAAGACATTGGTTCTACATAGAATCATAAACACTCAAAGAACCACTTGTGTCCAGATTGATGGGGAATTTCTTGTATGATGTTTTATATTGTGCTATTTATGGTTCTATATATGGTTCTGCTCCTGCTTTGATGTCAAGCTTGCAACATGTAATTGCTATGAAGTCAAGATTGTAACAATAGATGGATTTATTTTTTTTAAATGTAATATTTGGCATATTTATTTACACATTTTTCATCAACCTGAACAACCATTTTACTCAAATAAGTGTTCATGGATCTTAATAGAGCCGTCGCCTTTACTAAAAAACCAATGAGGAACCATCTTTTATAAGATTGGATGGTGAAAGTTTACTGGTGAAAGGTTGGGGTAAAAATGAATCAATCTGTCCCAGATAATAAATAAACAGAGTAAAGATGAATAGTCTAATTATTCCTTTTCCACAATTAAAGTTAGTTATCAAATGTCCTTGTGATCAGTAAGTGCCTTCCAATAACATTCCAGACGTCTTTAATATGGAAAAACATTATAGAACTAGAGAGTCATTGTTACTCTGACCTTGAGGACCTCAGTGGAGCTTATTACCACATCATAAACTCCCATAACTTAACAAAAATATATCTCAACCATCTTGCGCCACATTTCTTGTAATTAATGAATAATAAGCTTTAGCACTAGAACTAGACGAGAGGTTAATGCAAGCAAAAACCTATTAAGGACATAGAGAGAGGGAGAGAGACAATGAGAAACAGAGCTGGATACACGCTCGTGGAGAAAGAATGTAAACTAATTAGAGATAGCTTCCATCTGACACTGAAGCTCTGAGCCTCAGCTAGAAATATAAATTAAAGTGGTTAATAAGTAAGGATAAAAAAAAACCTCAGTGGGAAACTTGAACCTGACCTAAGAACAATAAAACATGAAAAAAAAAATATGTCCAAACAAGAATATCCACACTGGACACTTTTGGAGAAGAGACTGGGTGGCACTGGAGCCTCATTTGCTGCCATCCCTCCGCAGACCATACACAGTAGGTGGTGCATTACCGTCCCCTGTGGAGATGAATCTGGAACTGATGCCATCATATTTTACATTGCTGTTTGCAGCATTGGTAATACGTTTGTGTTTGGTTTCTTCACATTTGCAGCTAAATGTAGCCAGCAGGATGCCAAATACAGGCATACAATTGATTTAAATAAATACAAAAATGTTGTTATAGTAATAGTAATTACATAACACAAAATATAGTGATGATAAGCAATGACCTCATGTTCAGGTTCAGCGACAGTCCCAACAAACTGACCATCATGTTGTGCTGCATTATGTTGAGAAAATGAGCAATATGTATATATATATATTTTTCTACCTCTCCCCCTCTTTCTCGCCTCTCTCTCTCTCTCGCTCCTCTATCTCACCTTTTTCTCTTTCCCTCTCTCTTTGTCTCACCTCTCTCTATTCTTTTTCTCTCTCCCCCTCTATCTCCTGTCTCTCCTCTCTCGCTCTGTCTTTCTCTATCACCCTATATATATATATATATATCATCGTTGTTGTCTAAAGAAAAACAAGTATCTCAAAAATGGCAACACAAAAGTAATCTTTACTTTCAATGTAAGTCAATGTAACCAGAATTTGGTTCAAGCTATTTTGGAGCATTTCTATTGGTCCATTCATCATGAAATTTTCACACAATGCAAACGACCATTGGCATCTTCAAATGATGTAAAAAACTCAAAATCAACAAAAATAAAGATACTTGTTCTGCTACTGGACAGCGACGATATATATATATAAATACATATATACAGTATATCGTCATTGCTGTCCAAAGAAAAACCAGTATCTAAAAAATGGTAACTTTACAGGAGAGGATACAAAACAATCTTAACTTCTTAATGTAAGTCAATGGAACCAGAAATTCTTCCAAGCTATTTTGGAGCATTTCTATTGGTCCATTTATCATGAAACAGCTGTCGTGTTTAAATGGTGACAAAAATGGTGATACATGTTTTTCTTTGGTCAGCAGCGATATATGAAGTTGAGCTGAATGACGGGTGCGCTGCACTGCTCACCACGCTTCTCCTGTTGATTGCCGTCTGAGTGTTGTAGGTCTACCACACAACATGTGCCCTTATCTGTTTCCCTGTCATGTAAATGTCACCATACTCTAAATTAAATGATACTCTTTTTCATCTTGCTCTTAGTCTCGTTCTCATCTTCAATTATTATTTCTTTGTTTGCAGACACAATACCCCCCCAAACACACTAGCCAACGCAGCCCCCCACAACGACTGTACTGTAATGGTCTGGTATGATCCAGTACCAGATCCAGTATCAGTCCACATAACCATTGGTACACAATTTAAACGTCTATTGATGCTACAGAGTCATAGTTAGTCAAATCTGACTAATACACACACACACTCACACACACAAACACACTCTCTCTCTGTCTCATGCACACACACATAAAACTCAGACACACTCACACACACACACACATTCTGTCTGTAAAGTAATGAACGGTGGTGATGATCAGAGAAGCAGTTTCTCGCCCTGATCCCGAGCGGCTGCATCTGAAGTCTTTCTGCTGTAAGACATCACTGCCAAGTTCAACAACAGCACTAGAAATACTAATTAGTTGTCATGGCAACAGCAGGTGGGGGGGGTTATGAAGAATATGAACAATGTAGTGAACCATCTGTAACTGAACTGTGAAAGTTCAAATCTGTGTGCATGTGTGTGTGGGGGGGGTAGAGAGAGAGAGAGAGAGAGAGAGGAGAGAGAACGAGATAGAGAGAGAAAAAAAAGTAAAGATGGGAGAGAAGGAGGGGGAGAGAGGGAGATAGAGAGAGAAAGACAAGAAAGAGAGAGGAGATAGAGAAGGGAGAGAGAGAGGGAGAGAGAAAAAGGAAGAGAGTTGGGAGAACTACAGAGAGAGAAAGACAGAGAGAGAGAGAGAGAGAGAGAGAGAGAGAGGAGAGAGAACGAGACAGAGAGAGAGGTGAGAGAGAGAGAAAAAGTAGAGATGGGAGAGAAGGAGGGGGAGAGAAAAAGACAAGAGCGAGAGGGAGAGAGAAAAGGGAAAGAGAGGGAGAGAGAAAAAGGAAGTGAGACGGGAGAGCTACAGGGAGAGAAAGAGAAAGAGAGGGAGAAAGAAAATGGAAGTGAGAGGGGAGAGCTACAAGGAGAGAAAGAGAGAGAGAGAAAGAGAGGTAGAAAGAGAGAAATGGGAAAGAGATGGAAGAGAAAGAGGAGGTGAGAGGGAGATAGAGAAAGACAGAGAGAGAATAAAGGAGAGAGAGGAGAGAGAGAAGGGAGAGAGAGGGAGAGAGAAAAAGGAAGAGAGATGGGAGAGCTACAGAGAGAGAGAGAGAGAGAGAGAGAGAGAGAGAGAGAAAGAGAGAGAGAGAGAGGAGAGAGAATGAGACGGAGAGAGAGGTGAGGGAGAGAGAAAAAGTAGAGATGGGAGAGAAGGAGGGGGAGAGAGGAAGATAGAGAGAAAGTGACAAGAACGAGAGGGAGAGAGAAAAGGGAGAGAGGGAGAGAGAAAAAGGAAGTGAGACGGGAGAGCTACAGGGAGAGAAAGAAAGAGAGAGAGGGAGAAAGAAAATGGAAGTGAGAGGGGAGAGCTACAAGGAGAGAAAGAGAGAGAGAGAAAGAGAAATAGAAAGAGAGAAATGGGAAAGAGATGGAAGGGAAAGAGGGGGTGAGAGGGAGATAGAGAAAGACAGAGAGAGAATAAAAGAGAGGAGAGAGAGAAGGGAGAGAGAGAGGGAGAGAGAAAAAGGAAGAGAGATGGGAGAACTACAGAGAGAGAGAGAGAGAGAGAGAGAGAGAGATAGGAGAGATGGGAAAGAAGGAAGAGGTGAAAGAGAGATAAAGAGAGAGAGAGAGAAAAGGAGAGGGGGAAAGAAAAAAAGAGAAGAAAAGATAGAAAAAGAGGGAAATTGCAAGTGTTAGAGCAGGAGAGAAAGAGACAGGGAAAGAAAGAGGGTGAGACAGAGAGATGGAGGGAGAAAAGGAGGAAGAGGTAGAAAAATATATATATATATATACAATGAGAAAAACCTAACAGGAGAGGACAAAAGCATAACACTTCACGGCACTACATCACACACCAACGACTATAGGTCTTCAGTTCACTATAAGAAGAGTCCAGCTTGGTATTCCCAGCACGGACATCATGGCAGAGCCTGGAAACCTAGAGAACCACTTCCCACCTAATGATACTGACACACAGAAAAAATAGAAACACTGCAGCTGCACCGGCACCGACAGGTCAGCGTCACTGCTGCGCTGAGAATGATCCACAAGAATATCTGGTCAACAGCAGTGCTGTGGTCAGATACATAGCAATAATTAATGATGTAGAGAAGGGGCTGGCATGGCGCAGCAACAGATGGCCTACAGTCTGTAATCGTGCCCCTGTATAGTGGACCTGTAAGGAGGCTAAAGCTCAGAAAGTGGCCAGTGAGTCTAAGGCCAGGTCGGGGTTTCTGCTAAAGCGAATGGAGTGCAGGCTCTGAAAAGGAGATAGAGTGGTATTGTAGTACAATATAGAGAATATTGAATCAGTCTCTTTATCTGCTGCTCGGAGAAGCCTCTGTTCAACCAACATCAAAAGCACTCAAATGAGCTTTTCAGTTGTCATGGTAATATGTTTTGTGCCCATTGCTCCTGCGACTGGTTGCTGATACGCTGTTATGGAGAATATGTTTTGGTTATTGTGTTAAATAGTGATAAACGCAGTGAAAAGGCTCTACAACGCACCCTGACTCTGCTATCTCTGAGAGAAGTGTAATTAATGTACATTGTGTTGGGAATGCTGAAGCTCTCTCCCATCAGAAGGAGTAAATTTATTGTCCTCTAAACACACACACACACACACACACACACACACACACACACATATCAGCCGGCCGCACACACCCCAGCACACACACACGCCTTTGTCACGGCGACCTGCCACCCTGTCTCGGCTTGGAGGACGCGGCGAGAGCGAATGTCAGAGTGTTCCACACCTCTGGGTTTCCACAGGGACCATTAATCATGAGGCACTAGGAGAACAGGAAGTGTGACTTTGTGTAAAGGTAAGGCGGAGTGCGCGGGGCGAGGGGTCTGCAGCGAATCATGGAGGCAGTACGCGTGTACTGATGATGTAATTAATATGTCCATGCTCAAGCCACAAACGCATTGTTTGGTAGTGACATGAACTTTGGCAGAAACTTCATTCAAACTAATGAGAACCTCAACTCAACACAGACTACACTGCACTACAGTCTGTAACAACTCATCTATAGTGTATAGAGTCGTACAGAGCTCCAGACTGCCTCCAGAGGCAAAGTCAGCACGAGAGCTGGTCTTATCTCTTTGCTCGCCCAACCACAGGCTTAGGTTTGCAGGGTGAGGGAGGTGGGCCTGGTGTGCACATGCCTAAGGCAAAGGATGAGCGAGGCAGAGGATGAGTAAGGCAGAGCTGCCCATCTGGTGCTTCCATACTGACAGTGCCGTCAGGACACCAGGGACCCTCCTCCCACATCGACAGCACCACCTGACATTCTAAAGGGTGTCAGAGAGCACCCCCAATATCATATATATATATATATATATATATATATATATATATATATATATATATATATATATATATATATATATATATATATATATATATATAGTGGTCAGCACTGCCTTCTCATAGCAAGATGATCCAGGTTGGATTCCCGGTCTGTGTCGTTCTGTGTGGAGTGTGTATGTTCTCCCCGTGCTTGAGTGGGTTTCCTCCGGGTACTCCGGTTTCCTCCCACAGTCCAAACACATGCATGTTAGGTTTGGTAGGTGTGAGCGTATGTGTGGACTAGCAACCTGTCCATGGTGTACCCCACCTTTGCCCCATGACACTGGGATTGGCTCCCCCAATCTGACTGATATATACTACCACTCAAAGGTTTAGGATAACTTTAGAATTTCATTTCATGTAATTTTCATGCAATTCACAAACAATATTGTTGATTTCTCAATTAAGAATAAAAATGTTTGTATTAAAGTCTATTTTTGTATAGAGGCTTATTTTGCATATAGTCCTATTATCAGCAATTCTCAGTCCTCTGTCTAAATCTCCTGGTACGGCCGCCAATCCAAGTTAAGGATGTTGTTGGGCTAATTGGTTGTTAGGACACTCTTGCTCAATTGTGATGCACAGCTGAAAAACATTCTGCTAATAAGTGAGTATAAAAGGGAGAACAACATTCTAGGTTAGTTTAGTATCTGAAGCATCAGCAGTTGATGGCTTGCTGACCGACTCAAAATGACCAGAAAGAAACAACTTTCTTTAGAAAGCCGTCAGTCCATTGTTGTGTTAAGGAAGGAAGGCTACTCCATTGAAAACAAGAAAATTTCACCTTGATTCCAAACTTTTGAGAAGTAGTGTATATATATTACATTGACATTACATTGATTTGTCAGTATACTCAGTCTTTAGCTTTTCTTGATGAAGTCCATTGACTTTATTTATTGAGTAAACACTAATTTGGTTTCTTTTAAAGACTGTATGATTGAGAGTTAAAGTAGTGGATACATATCATCTCTGGTCAAAGAACAAACATATCTCCAAATTAGTAACTTCAGAAAAATGTTTAGAACTTTCAGTGTAAGCTCATGTAAAGAGGTTTCATTCCAAACTGCTCTTGGGCATTCCCATGGGTTCATCCATCCATCATGAAATTTCTACACAACGTTGAGTAAAGCAATCATGCTTAGATGAGGTAGAAAGTCTAAATTGAAATTGGAACCTGGACTGAATGCACACTTTGTTTCTGTATTATTAATACAATTCTGTATTATTAATACATTCCTAATACTCATTCCATGAACATATATTCCGTTCTCAGTACCTTTCATTTCAGTTTTGCTTCATTAATCATGAGATGGACATATAATGTAAATATGAACATTGTTTTGAGAAAGATCAATCCAGTAAGAGTCTGCAGGTTCTGAAATAGCGCTGATATATTACATTAGAGGTAAAAAGTGTCGAACTCAGAACCCAGAATTAATCCGGTCGTTCTACAGCGTGGCGGCACCGTCAGGCTTTGTGCTTTCTCTGCTCCGCTGCACCGGATTCAGCTCGTGAAGGGCTCGATAATTAGTCGCCGAGTTGAGTCAGGTGTGTTAGTGCGGGGGAAAATGCTAAGCTGCGTGGCGAACCGTGTCGTGATGCGGGGTCCTCCAACAGGAGTAAAGTACACTGAATGAAATCAGTCACACGCTCTCAACTTCATTACCACTACATAAGGATGTCTTACAAGCCTATAGTGGGATTTAGATACTATCGACATTGAGATCTTCTGAAGGGCTCATGTCCTACATTGTTCTTGCGTTCAATTATTTCCTCCGAGGCCCATTTATGAGGGTTTTTGTACGTATGATTGAATTTTGTTGGATGTATTGTATGTATTGTTTAATGTTTATGTCCCAAAAATGGTCATAATTCATTTTCACATAAACATTTTCCAACATCTTTTGCCTGAAATGTGTAAATGGAATTTGTTTTGATTGACATGTATCAAGCCTCATTTGAACAGTACTCTGGGCTGAAACAAACCTTATAAGTTCACAGGGAAGGGGCGAGGCTAAAGTGATGTAGGCTGAATAGGTATTGTCACTGTATAGAGCTTTAATGGGACCTAAAATTTTGGCCCGAACCCATATGCGGCCGATGTACTGACCAACATGACCCACACCACCAAATTTTGAGCATGAACCTGACACAAGTCTGGCAACCCTCACTGAGCTAAATGAAGATTTGAATCTAAAAACCTTTGCACTGATTGCATTGGTGGAATTACTGTGAAAGAAACAATAACATCCATAATATGATTTCATGAAATACACTCTTGGTCAAATTTAAACATATTAATCAAGCAATGCTTGCAAAAAAGATACTAAACACAGCATTAAAAATAATAACAAATGATGCTGATGCTTCCTAATGATATTTATATATGCCATATAATTCTACATATAGTGTGAAAATAAATAAAATAACAAATAATCTGTATTGGCAATTCTCGTTTTTTTTATACTATTTAAACACTACAGTTGCCGTTTACATTGTACCAAAATTTCATGGACCAATAACAATGCCCCAAAATCACTTTGAAAAACTTTTGGTTTCCCTGAGTTACATTGAAATTAAGAAGGTTTTTGTTTTCCTGTAAAGTTACTATTTTGGACATACCTGTTTTCCATTGGACTGCAGTGATATTCACTGTACAGGCCAGAGAGTAAATATTTCATTAAGGACCCACATCAAGTTTTTCTTGTTTCCTCATAGTAGTTTAAAGGAATATGTACACATTGTTAAAGTTTCAAGAGGTTTATTCTGAATCCACTGAATTATACAGTGAAAAAGTCTGGTCCTCTGAAATAATGACTTCATATTTTCTACCGAGAACACACAACTGCCCATTTCTGAATTTAACATAAGAATGAAAAAAATATATCTCAAGTACATTTATGATTTGGGCTTTTGCCACTCTGTTATACTTGTAAAATCCATAGAAACTGGGCATTTGAAGGAAAATAGTAAATATAGTAAATTATATGTCTGAGTTTCACTTATATCATCAGGAATGTTCAAACTTCTGCATATGACTGGATATTAATTCAGCAATTTCTACATCATGAAATGAGTAAATGAGACCTAATAATCAGAAACATAATAAACTGCATTTGCTGTGCCAGTTTATATACACAAGGCTTGTCAACCCGGACCACTACACCACCGTACTAACCATTCCACCACCGTTCTAACCACTACACCACCCTACTAACCACTACACCACCATACTAACCACTACACCACCATACTAACCACTACACCACCATGCTAACTACTACACCACCATACTAACTACTACACCACCGTACTAACCACTACACCACCGTACTAACCACTACACCACCATACTAACCACTACACCACCGTACTAACCACTACACGACCATACTCACCACTACACCACCATACTAACCATTCCACTACCGTACTGACCACTAAACCACCATACTAACCACTACACCACCGTACTAACCACTACACCACCATACTAACCACTACACCACCGTACAAACCACTACACCACCGTACTAACCACTACACCACCGTACTAACCACTACACCACCGTACTAACCACTACACCACCGTACAAACCACTACACCACAGTACTAACCACTACACCACCGTACTAACCACTCCACCACCGTACTAACCACTACACCACCATACTAACCACTAAACCACCGTACTAACCACTACACCACCGTGCTAACCACTCCACCACCGTACTAACCACTACACCACCATACCGACCACTACACCACCGTACTAACCACTACACCACCATACTAAACACTACACCACTATACTAACCACTACACCACCATACTATCCACTACACCAGCGAAGTAACCACTACACCACCATACTAACCACTACACCACCATACTAACCATTCCACCACCGTACTGACCACTAAACCACCATACTAACCACTACACCACCGTAATAACCACTACACCACCGTACAAACCACTCCACCACCGTACTAACCACTACACCACCGTACTAACCACTACACCACCGTACAAACCACTCCACCACCGTACTAACCACTACACCACCATACTAACCACTAAACCACCGTACTAACCACTCCACCACCGTACTAACCACTACACCACCATACTAACCACTAAACCACCGTACTAACCACTACACCACCATACTAAGCACTACACCATCGTACTAATCACTAGACCACCGTACTAACCACTACACCACCATACTGACCACTACACCACCATACTATCCACTACACCAGCGAAGTAACCACTACACCACCATACTAACCACTACACCACCGTACTAACCACTAAACCACCATACTAACCACTACACCACCATACTAACCACTACACCACCGTACTAAACACTACACCACCCTACTAACCACTACACCACCATACTAACCACTACACCCCCATACTAACCACTACACCACTGTACCAACCACTACACCACCATACTAACCACTACAGCACCGTACTTTATTCAACTTTACTTAATTAATTAATTAATGATAATTAATGTAATGTCAGCCTGAATGGTCTGATGTGATTTCTTTACAGTGGTGGTAATAGAAGCCGGAGGTTGCCATGTCCACAACACAAATATGGCCATTTAATTTACTATTTGAAACCTCCAATGAACCTACATGTGTTTTTTTTAGTGCACCCTGTAAAAAGTGCTTTGTCATGGTAAACTGTTGCCATATCGTTTGCCTTACACTTGGCATGTGCCCCTCTAATATGAATGGGCAAATTTTTTTTTTACAATATTGTACATCAACGATCGTACACTGTAAAAGAGCTTTACAACTTAAAAAATGAGTTAATATGGTAGAAAGCAATGTAACTAGTTTTATTTACCTATATTGACATTTACAGCATTTAGCAGACGATATTATCCAGAGCTGAGTCAGAGTATGTATCTGTAGCTAGTGGAAACTACAAGTACAAACTACCCTTCAGCTTAAACACTGCCAGAAACAAGAGTCAGTGCTGAAACCTGGAGAGAAGAGAATAACATACAGGGTTACATACAGTATAAGTGTAATATTCAGCCAGTTAAGCGCAGAAGCATGAGTGCAATATGACTCATTTCAGTAATTAAGTAGATTAGTGCTCATAAGTGCTTCACAAAGAGATGGTGGTCTTCAGTCTGAGTTTGATTAGTTTAAATTCTTTAAATCAAAATTATTTTTGAGTTGAATAAAACTAGTTCAACGGGCTTGTTACCACATGAAGTAATTTTTTTAAGGTCATACCAACAAAGAAAGTTGTACAGACAGAGTATTAAGAACCTTTTTATATTCTTTCAATGAAATTCAGAGGCATTGACCTCTTAGACGTCTGGTTCCATTCACCGCCACTGTAAACAATTTTGACCTGATAGGGTTTATTTTATGTTTTTCTAGAGATTTGCAGTCTAATTGACTGTTTACATCTAAATCTGAAGGTTTATTAATTTATTTATTTGTTTACCAGCAAATTACCCCCAAAAATTGCCTCTTAAATTACAATTAGACTGCCAATTAAATTGATTCAGGGAAATGTTTTCCACTACAGATGGCAAATTGAATAGATTTTCTATATACACTACAGCTCAAAAGTTTAGGATCACTTTAGAATTTTATTTCATGCAATTTTCATGCAATTCATGCAATTTTCATGCAATTCACAAACAATATTGTCCATTTCACAATTAACGTAAGTGTATCAGATGATTTTTAAAGAATAAAAATGTTTGTATTAAAGTCTATTTTTGTATAGAGGCTTATTTTGCATATAGTCCTATTATCAGCAATTCTCAGTCCTCTGTCTAAATCTCCTGGTACGACCACCAATCCAAGTTAAGGATGTTATTGGACTAATTGGTTGTTAGGACACTCTTGCTCAATTGTGATGCACAGCTGAAAAACATTCTACTAATAAGTGAGTATAAAAGGGAGAACAACATTCTAGGTTAGTTTAGTATCTGAAGCATCAGCTGATGCATCAGTTGATGGCTTGCTGACCGACTCACAATGACCAGAAAGAAACAACTTTCAATAGAGACCCGTCAGTCCATTGTTGTGTTAAGGAAGAAGATACTCCATTAAAAACAAGAACATTTCACTGTGATCCCAAACTTTTGAGCAGTAGTGTATATGATGCTATATGATGAACTTGCCATGTAATGGACTGGCTACCTGTCCTTGGTGTACCCCTCCTTCGCCCAATGACGCTCCAGCCCTCCTGTGAGCCCGACAAGTGGGATAAAGCAGAAAACAATGGATAGATGGATTATGGACTCAATGTAATATTTCTTAAATGTTTAATTCTGTTTAAAGTTTAGTCACATTTATATTTATCCTGAATAAAAAAGGAATTGAAAAATTGTATTTGAAGCAATTAAGCACATTAGCTTTATTGATTGGCATCAACAGAACTATCTGGAGCCACCCTGGTTTGGTGCGACACAGCTATTTAGCCGTTAGCCTCATCGCTGAGCTATGAATGGGCGTTTTAAATATGGTGCCACAGCTATTATATGGTGGAGGCTTTGAGTGATGGCCCTGCAGGCTCAGTTTTACAGCTCCACACACGCCTCCTCTGAAGGAGTGTTATGCTCTCCTTGTTCTGAATGTGACCTGCATGCTGTGCGGCTGTTCGACACATACGCAATCACACACACACACACACGCACAAACACACACTTGACCAAGACAGGTCCTGTCAGTAACGAATGGGCCTGTTCATCCCCGGAGAACATCTTCCGCCCCAGCAACCGGTCACTGGGCGAGGTGTGCGCGTCTCTCTCTCAACGCCTGTGCTCTCAGCATCCAATCAGAGCGAGGCGTGTTGGGCATCAGTCTTTGTCAGAGCAGAGGCCTTATCTCTTATGTTCTGGAAGAAACCCAGGAGAGGGCTGGTCTGAGAGAGAGAGAGAGAGAGAGAGAGAGAGAGAGAGAGAGAGAGAGAGAGAAACAGATGTAGAGAGCACTTGGGAAGCAGAAAAAAGTAACAGCTGGAAAAAAAAAACAGGAAGACAACTGAAACTACACCTGATAATTAAAAGGCTCATATCATAGAAAACCAGATGTTCTTTCCTTCTGAAATACAGTTTGATGATGAAACGCAATTCCAAAAAAGTTTAAATTGTAAGTAAAAAGCAAAAAGAAAGCAGTGGATATACTGTGTACTGTGAATGCACATATCAACATATCAACACTGCTCAAAGAACATCTCCAAAAACCTTCTCACCTTTCTATCCAAGTTAATTTGGGGCGGTTTTATTATAAGGGATTTGGGAGCATTTCTATTGGTCCATTGGTCCAGTCATCATCAACCAGGATATGCAGAACAGCTGTCGTGTTCAAATAATATAGAAAAATGAAAATCAAAGAAAAAAATGGAGATGCATGTTTTTCTTTGGACACAGACAATATGTAACATTACGATATGTAATGTGACAGTATGTTATGTCACAATATGTAATGTTACAATATGTAATATGATGATATGTAATGTTAATATGTAAAGTGACAATATGTAATGTGATGATATGTAATGTTACAATACATAATGTTACAATTTGTAATGTTACAATATGTAATGTGACAGTATGTAATGTTAATATTTAATGTAACAAAAAAGTTACGTCACGATATGGAATGTTACAATATGTAGCGTTAACATGTAAAGTGACAATATGTAATGTTACGATATGTAATATGACAGTATGTAATGTCACGATATGTAATGTTACTGCATGTATTGTTAATATGTAATCTTACGATAAGTAATGTTATGATATGTAATGTGACATGTAATGTCATGATATATATATATATATATATATATATATATATATATATATATATATATATATATATATATATATATATGTTACAACACGTAATGTAACGATATGTGATGTTACAATATGTAATGTGACGATATATAGTGTTAACATGTAAAGTGACCATATGTAATGTGATGATATGTAATGTCACGATTTGTAATGTTATGATTTGTAATGTTACTATATGTAATGTTGCTATATGTAATGTGACAGCATGTAATGTTAATATGTAATATGATAATGTAATGTGATGTTATGTAACATGATGATGTAATTTGACAATGTGTAATGTTAATATGTAATGTAACGATATGTAATGTGGCAATATGTAGTGTTAACATGTAAAGTGGCAATATAAAATGTGATGATATGTAATGTTACGATTTGTAATGTTACGATATGTAATGTGACAGCATGTAATGTTAATATGTTATATGATATTGTAATATGACGTTATGTAACATGATGATGTAATCTGACAATGTGTAATGTTAATATGTAATGTGATGGTATGTAATGTGACAGCATGTAATGTTGACAAAATGTGAAGGTGCGATATGTAACGTGATGACATGTAATGTGATAATGTATAATGTTAATGTGTAATGTGACGACATCTAATACCATCAAATTAATTGTTGTGATTTTTCTTCAAATATATGCTCAGATCTGAAATTCATGCATGTGACACAATCCTAAAAAGTTGGGAGTCAAGCAATTTATCCTAGGAACAGTTTGAAATCTTAAAAAAGCAACTTAAACAGGTGATGGTATAAAAGAAGGAAGGCTGGCTGGAAACCATCCAATAGTTGCAAAATAATCTTAGAAATTGCAGGAAGTCTAGGCATTTCACTCACTATTTTGCACAATATCTTCAACAGATTTAAGAAATCCTGAAAAAATCTCTTTGCCAAAAAACACAAAGTTAGGGGTGGGGCAATGAACTGCACCCGCAGTTCATTGCTGCAGCGGCAAATACAAGATAAGGCCGTACTATGCACAGCAGAAGTCACATGTCAACAGCGTTCAGGAAGGCTGACGACTCTGGACTCATATGAAATAGACTGATGTGCAGCAGGAACGTGTATTGAGGTCTAACAAGTCAACCTTTCAGATTGTTTATGGAAATAACGGATGCTATGATCTCTGGGGCAGAAGGAAGAAAACTTCAGAATCTAGGGTCTATCATGGTACAGGGGTGGGGGGGTTGTGAAATTTAAGTCAATGCAATTTTGATGCATTTCTATTGGCCCACTCTTCATGACATTTTTACACAATGTTAAGGACAGCTGTTGTATTCCATTAATGTAGATAGGTAAAATTCACAAAAATGGAGATACATATACATTATTTTGTTTGTGATATGCTGCCTTCTAAATTACGTCTTCTTCAAGGGCATCTTTGCTTATTTTAATGTGAAAATAGTAAGAATTGTGTACAGATGGCTGTGTAGAGGATGGCTGGGTATTTAGAGAGTGTGTACACTATACTGGCGTATAAGGAATAAGCCTAGGTAATTATTATTAATAATAATAATAACTATAATAATTATTTATATATTTATACAATCAAAAGTTTGGGAATTTTGTGAATTTTTCTTGTTTTCAATGGAGTAGCCTTCCTTCCTTAACACAACAATGGACTGACGGGTCTCTAAAGAAAGTTGTTTCTTTCTGGTCATTGTGAGTCGGTCAGCAAGCCATCAACTGCTGATGCTTCAGATACTAAACTAACCTAGAATGTTGGTCTCCTTTTATGTTCACTTATTAGTAGAATGTTTTTCAGCTGTGCATCACAATTGAGCAAGAGTGTCCTAACAACCAATTAGCCCAACAACATCCTTAACTTGGATTGGCGGCCGTACCAGGAGATTTAGACAGAGGACTGAGAATTGCTGATAATAGGACTACATGCAAAATAAGCCTCTATACAAAAATAGACTTTAATACAAACATTTTTATTCTTTAAAAATCATCTGATACACTTACATTAATTGTGAAATGGACAATATTGTTTGTGAATTGCATGAAAATTGCATGAAATGAAATTCTAAAGTGATCCTAAACTTTTGAGCTGTAGTGTATATATATACAGCTAATACAACTTTATATCCACATATTCAGCCCCCTGTTGTGTAGCTAACTCCTTCAGGCTGAAGTGATAAGCAGTGTTGTTTCAGCACATTTCTGTATGAACAAGGCACAAAACAGGACTTCCAATGAGAAATTACTGCTGGCCTTAAAATTTGAATCATTTTTGTGATATCACAATAGTCAGTGTATTTACATACCCATCCACCCATTCACACTGAAGTCATATACTTTACATACAAGTACAGGGCAGCCAATCAGAACAGGACATTTAAATATGTCAGGGACAGTGAAGGAATCCACTCCAAACACATGTGACTCCTTTAAAACAAACCAAACAACCCGCCTCTCCTCTAACCGAGGTCCCCGAGGAGCCCGAACGGATGCGCCTGCACTTACTGACCGCGACAGCCGCTCCGTAGACGTGCCTGCTGTACTTATGGCTGCATTACCGGGCAGGAGTACAGGAGGCAGCAGATGACCGTTAAACCATAGAGAGGGGGAAGAGTTTAATCAGAGCAATAAGACAAACATCCTTCAGCTCACGTACCTGTAGGGTCCCCCCTCGCGGTAGCCTGGCTCATGGCGCGTTGTGGGAGAAGTCAAACTTGTCAGAGAGATGGTGCTGGTTAAGGTACCAAAGAGAGACAATTTTTGGATTGCACAGTAATAATTGGTATAAGTATGTAATAACTTGGTAATATTATAGTAATAATCTGCATTTTACTAAAATATTGTATGTTTGTAATTGTAACAGAACCAGGTCAGTGATATTGTTAATTAAGTTGTACTAACCAAAAAATTACCTTTCATTTCATAATGATTTATAACAAAATAAGTCATTTCATTTCACCAGGTTACTTTATAATACAGTACCAGTAGTTAGTAAAGTGTATGTGATATTATTTGTTTCAGCTCTGATTCTGTTTAACCTTAACATATATACTTCCTCTATTTCTGGGTAACTATATTGCTTGTAGGTGTAGCTACTTTTAAAAGCAACAGCTATAGATGAATACAATAAACATAAGGGTCTTGAAACAATAGGTTTTATTAATTTCAGTGCAATAAGCTACAGCATTCTAAAGAGTTTTATGTTTTACAGCCTTATTACAATTTAGTTACACTGTAATTACAGCCTGTAACTTTGTAGGTACATCACACATTTCTATGTACCTGATCATTTAAATACATAACAGTAAAGAAACAAAGTAGAAACAAGTAAATCAGTACTTCAGAGCACTAGTACTACATCATGTTAGCAGAACTACTTTGAACTATGTTGTAAGAGATGGCTGATATATTATATAATAAAAAACAATAATAAAAAAACATTAAAAAGTTGGACTAGAAAGACTAAGCACCTGTTGAACATTACTCACATTCTTCTATCAACAGGAAAATTAACACATTATCCACAAGAAATTAGAATTTCCTGAGTAACTGTCCGTTTTATTGATAATCTATTACTAGTAATAATCTAGTAACTTAATTTTTAAGTTAAAAAAAAATTGCATATCCTTTTCAGACTAATACAACTTTTTACCCCATTATTACCATATTGTTACCCAGTTATTACCAAGCTATAAAGTAACAGTGCATTTCCTGAAGGATACAGTGTGGGTCAGTATATCTGTGGATTAGTGTTTGGGGATCTGCTCTGAGTGAGCACTGGCAGTTTTGTGGCTGTAGGTTAAACAAAACCATGATTTTTTAATGGGCTTGAAAATGAATGGGACTCTATAGCAAACAGACGAGTGCAGGTTAAACCAACACTACAGTCATGATTGGGGTGCCTGCCCTGAGTCAGTGTATGTGAAACGATGTTGGACAGTCGAGCTAAGGTTCAGTAGATTGGTGTGCACTTTTCCATATTATTACTGTTACATACCATCCTATTCATTCTCTATGGAAAAAAAAATCTGTTGTTTTCTGGAATCTGTGCATCCGATAAAAAAGCTGTATACGAGCCCAAATCACAGAATCAGACCGGACAGTCTGGAGTTGGAGTGATGTTGGTATATAATTACTGGACGAGTTACACAAAGCAAAAAATGAGTAACAATATAGTTGCGCAACCATAATACTAAAATGCTAACCACCACCATGATGCTAACCACCACCATGCTAACAACTACACCACCATACTGACCACTACACCACCATACTAACCACTACACCACCATACTAACCACTACACCACCGTACTGACCACTACACCACCATACTAACCACTACACCACCATACTAACCACTACACCACCATACTGACCACTACACCACCATACTAACCACTACACCATACTAACCACTACACCACCATACTAACCACTACACCACCTTACTAACCACTACACCATACTAACTACTACACCACCATACTAACCACTACACCACCATACTGACCACTACACCACCATACTAACCACTACACCACCATACTAACCACTACACCACCATACTAACCACTACACCACCATACTAACCACTACACCACCTTACTAACCACTACACCACCTTACTAACCACTACACCATACTAACCAATACACCACCATACTAACCACTACACCACCATACTAACCACTACACCACCGTACTGACCACTACCTCACCGTACTAATCACTACACCACCTTACTGACCACTACACCACCATACTAACCACTACACCATACTAACCACTACACCACCATACTAACCACTACACCACCATACTAACCACTACACCACCGTATTAACCACTACACCACCGTACTAACCACTACACCACCGTACTGACCACTACACCACCGTACTAACCACTACACCACCATACTAACCACTATACCACCATACTAACCACTACACCACCGTACTGACCACTACACCATACTAACCACTACACCACCGTACTAACCACTACACCACCGTACTAACCACTACACCACCGTACTAACCACTACACCACCGTACTGACCACTACACCACTATACTAACCACTACACCACCGTACTGACCACTACACCACCGTACTGACCACTACACCACTATACTAACCACTACACCACAGTACTAACCACTACACCACCATACTAACCACTACACCACCGTACTAACCACTACACCACCGTACTAACCACTACACCACCATACTAACCACTACACCACCATACTAACCACTACACCACTATACTGACCACTACACCACCGTACTGACCACTACACCACCGTACTGACCACTACACCACTATACTAACCACTACACCACTATACTAACCACTACACCATCATACTAACCACTACACAAATATACTAACCACTACACCACCGTACTAATCACTACACCACTGTACTAACCCCTACACCACCATACTAACCACTACACCACCATACTAACCACTACACCAATATACTAACCACTACACAAATATACTAACCACTACACCACCGTACTAATCACTACACCACTGTACTAACCCCTACACCACCATACTAACCCCTACACCACCATACTAACCACTACACCACCATACTAACCACTACACCAATATACTAACCACTACACCACCGTACTAACATATTCACACAAATTCTGGGTATGATAAATACAGTCTAGAACCGAATCAGTGATGCTAGCTGTAGCTTTAGCTGTAAGATGGTGAGATTATAAAAAAGAAAAAGAAATATGCTCAGTGACCTTTCGTATTCAAACAAAGTACATGAAGAGGGTTTTTGCCTTCAGCAGTATTTGTGGGCGGAGCATGAAGAAATCACTTAGCGAGCATGTACATCTCTCCGCATGTGCTTTATATAAGCTGCTCCGTCTGCAAATTACAGTCTGTACGGGCCGTTCCCGCCGCCGATCTGTAATGATAACAGACCAAAATGGTAAGACGTCCTTCCCTGCTTCTTTCTGTCTCCATCTTCATTCCCCTCATTAAACTCCCGGTTTGCCGAGGTTTCCAATGGCAACAGTCGGCAATAACAGCAGAAAGAGAACGGTAAATCTCTCTCTCTGCAAACAAGTGCGTCTGGAAAGCAGTGAATTAAAAGGCGTGTGTGATGAACTGAGCGGAGAGATATACATATACACTCAGTTTGTGAAGTGAAAGAGTTCAGCGTCGTGTGGACACATGGTTAAAGTTTCACTTTAGACATTTACTGTGTTTGTGATGTCACAAAACCATTATTACAAAGTTATTACAATGTTATTACAAAGCTATAGCAGTTTTTAGTTTTTTATAACTGACTTTGCTTTCTGTAATCATTTTAGATGGTTGCTATGGCGTTGCTAGGTGGCGGCTAAGGTATTTTTCATCACTCCTATGGTGTGCACATTGTATTTGGTGAGGTATTTTTTACTGGTTGCCAGGAAGCTAATATGCAGTTTCTATGGAATTTCTGCTGGTTGTAAGGGTATTGTTGTTGTTGCATACTTGTTTGTTGTGTAGGTGTTGCTAGGCCATTGCTATGCTGTCCTAGGTGGTTGTTATATTGTTGCTATGCCATTGCTATGATACCCAAAGTGGTTGTTAAGATGTTGCTAGACCACTGTTATTATAACCCAGTTGGTTGCTAATGTGTTACTAGGCTATTGCTAATATTTTTCAAATGGTTGCTAAGGTGATGCTAGGTCATTGCTATGGTATACCAGGTGGTTGCTAAAGTGTTGCCATGCCATTTGCTGTGGTATTCAATTGGTTGCTAGGGTGTCGCTAAGCTATTGCTATGCTGACTCAGATGGTTGCTAAGTTGTTGCTAGGTCATAGCTATAGTTTCACAGGTGGTTACTAAGGGGTTGGTAGGCCACAGCTTTGTTATCCCTGGTAGTTGCTATAGTTTTTCAGGTCATGGCTATGGCGTTGCTAGGCCACTGCTATGATATCCAAGGTGGTTGTTAAGGTGTTGCTAGACCATTGTTATCATATCCCAGTTGGTTACTAATGTGTTCAGGCTATTGCTATTGTTTCTCAAATGGTTGCTAAGGTGATGCTAGGTCATTGCTATGGTATACCAGGTGGTTGCTAAAGTGTTGCCTTGCCATTTGCTGTGGTATTCAAGTGGTTGCTAGGGTGTCGCTAGGCTATTGCTACGCTGACTCAGATGGTTGCTAAGTTGTCGCTATGTCATAGCTGTAGTTTCACAGGTGGTTACTAAGGGGTTGGTAGGCCACTGCTATGTTATTCCAGGTAGTTGCTATAGTTTTTCAGGTCATAGCTATGCTGTTCCTAGGCCACTGCTATGGTGTCCCAGGTAGTTGCAAAGGTATTACTAGGTCATTGCTATAGTTTTCAGGTGGTTGCTGATGCATTGCTAGGTCATTGCTCTGGTATCCCAGGTGGTTGCTAAGGTATTACTAGGCCATTGCTACAGTTTCTCATGTAGTTGCTAAGGTATTGCTAGGTCATTGCTGTGGTGTCCCAGGTGGTTGCTAAAGTGTTGCTATGCCACTGCTATGGTATCCCAGGTAGTTGCTTAGGTATTACTAGGTCATTGCTATGGTTTCTCAGGTGGTTGCTCCAAGTTAGTAAAGTTTAAATATCTGAATGTTCCAACAAAACCACATGTCCATTCAATCCACAGTTTGGTGTGTGTAGCGTAAACAGCGCAAACTGAAACATGAACAAGTGTTCAGTGCAAAATAATAACAAAGAACTTTGAGAAGAAGTAAAAGAAAAATAAGTTGGTTTTCTGTCCAACTTAATATTATAATGATGAGCTAACTAGAACAGAGTGCATGTGCTACCTAGGAATGTATCCCTTCGTACACAACCTGTCCGTGTGGCACAACAGAGGATTTGGCCTGGAGATGCCGAGACCGAGCCATAAGGCCTGCTGCGGACCAGAGTTTGGCACATGTGTCTATGAACACATGCACACCAGCCATCCTTCACAGCTCTCCCTCATTGGTTCTGGTTCCATGTACAGTAAATACAGAACACAAACACTTTTAATACCTCACATAATACATGTGGATGTATATGCCGATGTGTGAAGCAGTGATTAGAATAGCCATGCCCTTTCATTTTGGGGCGGGGGCCGGTTGGTGGGTAAAGGGAAGCACGATGTTACTAGAGGAAGGATATCAACCACCTGTGAGTCACCAAGTCAACTTCATTTTAGGTCCCATTACCAGAAAGAAGAAATAAAATTTTTACCTTTAGTCATGAATTATTTCTTCCCGCTAGTTAAGTCTGGATAAGACACCACAACTTTTCAAACAACTGCTGACATAGCATGATTAGACAGCTTAACACATTTGGAAGAGATCAGTTCTATCGTGCTAAGTGACGAGGAGGGATGACAGTTATATTGTCTTGGGCTCTTGGCATCACCAGGCTGTGGCTGTGACATCGCCAGTACAGTTTAAACCTGCTAAGACATTGCTAAAATATCCTCCAATGGTAAAATTTTACATTTAACTATGATTGTACCAAAACCAGAGATGACATAAGAACATAAGTAATTAAGGAGTTATTAAGTCATTTAATTAAGCAAACATACTAGTAATCTAGTAAGAAATACTCAAGTAAAAGTCAATGTTTGACCTCTGGTTTAAAGTATGTGCTCTGAAATGTAATAAACTTTCTTTAAAAATCAGTTCTACTTTTTAAAATCATATAGTGTTATTGAGGACAATATATTGCTGCATCACCTCACATTCATAGAAATCATCTCAGTTAAATTTCATCTACAAGAATTTGAGATGGATTGTTGAAATCTCTTCTCATAAAGACATCTAAGTTGTCAATACAACTCTTTAAAACTGATTATACTCCTAAAATGAATTCATATTTCTTAAAAACTGTAACTGGCTTGAAATGGACCACCCAGAACTCCCTTGTTAGTCACATGGCTCTGTTACCAGTCCCAGTCACCGGACTACTGAAGTTGTCTCTCAACAAATATAATGAAGTGTTCCCTTAATCCCGTCTGTTTGCTGTTTTATGTATTACCCTGTTGCATTCACTCAACACGATTTTCTGGATATCTTGGTTTCAGACTTTCGCCTGGTTTTGGCGTTACGTCTTTTGGGACATCCTTTTGTTGCTCTACTGGTTCTGACCCGGACTACTACTGACACTGCCTTTTGCCCATTATTAAAGCCTATTATTAAAGCCCTTCATTAAAGCCTCTCAATCTTTATCTCTAGGTGTCTCACGTCTATAACGTCATGACCAGAGAGCCACTTTTACAAAATAGTCCAATCACATTCTCCAGAACGTATTTGTTGACTGTACCAAATCCAATAATTAATGTATAAGGTAGTGAGTGGGGAGTTGATTCCAAAACAATCGAATCTCCAACACATAGGGGTCGACTCTTGACCAATGACTTAAGGATTGGAAGCACTTGCTGCTGACTCTTCATTGTGTTTATCATCATTACTGCTCTTTTGATGGAGATTTGAAAGCTTCTCATTGAAATTCTACCACCTCCACCTTAAATGGCACTGCAGTTACATCCTGGTGATGGCGCACTATTAGGGTACTGCCGTATTGCTTAAAGTTGATCAGGTATGTCATACAAGAAGCTGGCGAACATGGAGGAAACTCCTGCCTCCTAAAAAGAGGAACAAGAGAAGAATTTTAACAAAGAACTCTGAGTACAGTGATGGTTTTCTCAGTGCAACACTCTGAGCGGCCCCTCATTAACCAACAGGTCAAATGAACTGAACTTCCCTCGCATGATTGCATAATCTGCAGCTACTCAAATTGAAATAAACATTATTTAGGAAGGTTTAATATGCCTGTACCTCCAGCTCTGGGGGCTGTATTGATTAAAATAGAGTCAAGGAAAACCCAGACTGGTGTAATATGAAACTGTGGCCATAGATGATTGTGTTTTTTTCTTTGTAATCCATCATCCCATCATTATTATATTTTTTTTATCCTTTCTCATCTAGGGGATCTGTAAGCTGTAACTAATAATAGTATAATTAATAGTAGCTAATCACAGGTACACTCTGCTACCACCTTTAACATTTACCATGATTCCCATTTGTGCTTTATTAGTTGCCTGAATAGAACTTCAGATTAAAATACAGACAAAAACAGAGATAAAAAAAACAAATCATAAACAGATCATAAAACTAAAGTAACAAGCCTGTGTTTAAACCCTCTTGTTATGTTATGACTTATTTCCACTTTGAGTAATCTGATATACTTGTTACTCACCCGAGGAAAAAGTTTGTTAAATAGTTCTTTAACTAGTATGTATATATATATATATATATATATATATATATATATATATATATATATATATATATATATATATATATATATATATATATATATATGTGTGTGTGTGTTCTAATATTATAGTATATTAAAAGTTTTAGTGTTATGACTTTACCCGTTATACTAATTTATATTATGTGGGTCAATTTGACCCAAAATGTTATGTATGTATACATTTTTAAATGTAGTAAATTGTAAGTAGTGTACGTGAAATTAAATGTATATGAAATGTAAAAGTAAAAAATATTAAGTGGCAAAAAAAAAATAACTCTGTTATGAAGTACCAAACGTCCAATCATGAGGTCATACAGTCCCAATCTGACTGAACGGTCCGGAGTTGGATACTGTTACTGCACAAAATAATATAAAATAATAAAAAATAATATAACTAGAAAAGTGCATTTCCTAAAGGAAATGGAGGATGGACAAATAGAGGAGTGTGGTTCAGTATGTGTCGCCAAAGGAGACGTGACGAGGGATTGTCTTTTATTGGCATCCATAAGAAATAAAACAGAAACAGAACAATAAAGTAACAAAGAAACAAATAAAACAAGAAATAACTGAAAATACTGAAATAAAAAAAAGAACAGAACGAATACAGGAAACAGGTAACAACACTAACAACATAGACAGGGGCAAACTGAGGGATTAAGTAACGCAGGGGATATGAAACACCTAGAGACACAGACATTAAACAGGTGAGGGGTGGAGACTAGGACAGACACATGACCAAAACATCAGTACATGGCTCGAATGAGAAAATATAAACAAACACACGTGACATGCAATGTAAACAGAGAACAAAGACAGTATGTCTGTGGATTAGATGTTTGGGGGTCTGCTCTGAGTAAGTACAGGCAGTTTGGTGGCTGCAGGTTGAACAACATTGTGTTTGGGTTCAGCCAAAACTGAATGGGACCCTAGGGGAGGAACAAGGGATAAATAAACGGCAAATAGACGAGTGCGGGTCAGTATGTCTGTGGATTAGTGTTTGGGGACCTGCCCTGAGTGAGTACATGCAGTTTGGAGGCTGTAGGTTAAATGAAACCATGAGGTTTGGATGTGACTGAAAATGAATAGGACTCTATGGGACAAAGAAAGGATGGTAGTAAAATGACAAACAGACAAGTGCGGGTCAAACCATCACTAAAGTTGTGGTCAGGGGTCCGCCCTGAGTCAGTGTATGTGAAATGGGGTCTGTCGGTCGAGCAGAAGTTCAGTAGATTGTTGTGCAATTTTTAATCCTATTCATTCTCTATGGGAAAAAATTCTGGAGAAGATTTGATGTCGTCCAGAATCTGTGCACCCAATCAAAAGGATGTATATAAGCCCGAATCACACAATCAGACTGGACAATCTGGAGTTGGAACGGAGCTGAAATTTCAAAACCTGTGGGACGAGTTATGCGACGAAGATCTGGCAGAAAGCATGAAACTAATAACAATATAATTGTGCAACTAGAATTAGCAAACTATCAAGAGCATGATTAGCCAGTTATAGGGGTTATTATAGAGCTATTACCAAATAGTCTACTAATATGCCAAATACTAATAACTGAATTCCCTGCTTACAAGTTTTATAATTTTTTAATGTGCAACTGCTGCGACATGATTCACGCAACTCGCAACCTGCGACTGATTGTGTGAAGGTTAGCGCTCTGTAGAGCTGCAGCGTAATGCATTAGACTACTACATCCTCATCAGCTCGTGCACTCGATACACACCCAGCAGATGAAACCTGTGCTACACTGGAGTGTCTTATTGAATTAATGCACGCAGTTCCACAGCTGGATAACACAGCTGTACTGTCACAGCTACACGCCATGACCTCAGTGATGGAGCAAATAAAAGAAAGAATAGCTTGCAGGTGTGGATCCGGAAAGGAAACTGATAGGTCCTCTCAGCGCAGTCCCATCGCCGTGAAGGAACCCCTCGATATGTGTCCTCAGATCCTTTAATGAAGAATGAAAACACCAGATGTGAGTACCTGTGTATGCGTGTGTTCCACTCTTTGTGGGGACCAAATGTCTGCAATGTGACGACGTGGGGACATGTAAGCAGCTCCTCATGGCCAGCTTACTGAGTTATGTCTAATTCAATATGGTTGTGTTAGTTCTATCATGAAGGTAGCTAACTACATGAGCCAGCTATGACAAATATATATAGATTGTTCAACCACAATGGTAGTAGAGACAATGCTGGACAGGGACATAGCTACTTAATTAGATGACTCAATGAAGCAAGATGATGTACCAACTAATCCACTGGTAGTCATTTCCAACCTTAAAAAAAGCAAAGCAGATAACTTGCCATAGCTATCCATAAGACTGCACCATGCTAAGTCTTCAGCATATGGTCCTACATTCATTAGGTGCTGTGGAAATGCATTGTGGGCATTCTGATACCTTAGCCTATGTTTTTTCTAGAATGGACAAGGACATTAGTATGCCAAATCCACTTTTGTTGATTTTCATTCTTCTACATTGTTCAAACACGGCAGTTGTCGTTTACATTGTGGGAACAGTTCATGGTGAATGGACCAATAGAATTGCTCCAAAATAGCTTGGAAAACATTCTGGTTCCATTGACTCACACTGAAAGTAAAGACAGTTTTTGGCCTCTCCTGTGAAGTTGCCTTTCTGGAGTAACTTGTTTTTCATCAGACAGCAACGATCTGTGCTACTTGCTTATTGCTATATGTTCTTCTTCTTATTTATTTTTTTTAAACTAGAATTAGCCACATGTGTTTGCACACAGCAGAATTTGACCTCCGTATTTAACCCATCCGTGCAGTGAAACACCCACATATACACACACACTAGGGGGCAGTGAGCGGTGCCCGGGAAGCAGTTGGGGTTAGGTGCCTTGCTCAAGGGCACTTCAGTCGTGGCCTGCCGGTCCCAGAGATTGAACCGACGACCTTCCAGTCAAAAGACCAGATCCCTAACCTTCAGGCCACGACTGCCCCAACTCACGACTGTCCTAACTTATAGTAGAAAATATCATACTGCAGCTTACTGTGGAGAACTCTGATTATGAAGAGTTAAATCTTCAGTTCAGTGCCTCTTCAGAAATTAGAAAAAAACATTCCAGCTTTACAAAGCAATTTTTTCCTGATTTGGGACTCTAGTAGAACGTTAGCACTAGGAGAACACTTGTGCACATAAAGAGGTTTTTGGAAGTCCTAAATGAAACATGGTCATTTGAAGGAAGCCACTGAAAGAGATCCTAAGCTGGATTTTCAGAAGCTGGTAACAGACATTAACATATAGATTCACTGGGTTTCATTAAAACCGTCCATACATCAATCTTGTGGCGGCTGTGCGGCGCATAAATTCAGGTAAATACAGTCCAGCAGCTGCAGGTGATGTTCATGTCAGCTCTTAGAATGGAGAAAAAAGTGATCTCAGTTGGTGCCAGACTGGTCTCAGTGTTTCTCTAACTGGTAATCTGCTGGGATTGTCATGCACAAATATAATATACAAATATACTTATTGATAAAAATGATCAATGAGCCAATGGTTTCATCAGATGAAGCACTTGAATGGTAAAGCAAAACTTCGGTGCTAAGACTGTAAATCCATGAACCCAACCTGTCTAGGCTGGTGGAGGTAGTTTAATGTTACTGTAATGTTTTCTTTGGGCCCTAAATACAGATCGATCTTCTCTTGAATGCTTCAGCCTGTTTGAATATAGTTGCTGACCATGTACGTGTCCTCATGGACACAGTTCACCATCTTCTAACGGCTACTTCCAGCATGATAATGCTCCACGGCAAAATTGGTTCCTCAGTGGTCTTCCATTACCGGATCTGAATCCAATAAAACACCTTGCGAAGGTGGTAGAAGAGGAGATTCACAGCATGAAAGTGCTCCTGGACAACCTCCAGGAACTACATGATGCAATGATCTCAAAATGGATCAGAATCTTAAAGGAATGTTTCCAACATCTTGTGGAATCTATGCCGCAAAGAACTGAGGCTACTTCGAGAGCTAATAGAAGCCTTACTCAGTTTGAGTATAGTGTTTTTACTGAAGTACTTGGAGAGGGTGTATTTTACTTTATATGTTTTACCAGTGAAGAGTATTGCCATTGAGCTGCTGTTTTTTTTTTGTTTGTTTTTTTTTTTTTCCCAACAGCTGATGACTGGTTAATCTGACTGAAATCACTTAGTGACTTATCTAGAACTTCCAGAAAGTCTTGCATTATATATATTTTAAGCCTTTGATGCACAGGCTAACATGAGTCAAACTTCACCCATATTAATTTTTTATGTTATTTTAAGTATTGCTTGTTCTAACAACTGATGACTAGTTAAGTTGCGACTGGTTAAGCTAACTGTGTTCACTTAGTGAATCTAGAACTTCCAGAAACATGTTTTCTAGCTATGTTGGTGGTTCACCTAATAGTTAAGACCTTGTGTCCAGCTCATTAAGGCCTAACCAATGGGAACGCTAGCTTGATAGCTTGTCTGCCTACATATTATAAGGAAGAAAGCCATTTTTAAAATAATGGAAATACAACAACGAGTCTATTAAAAGAATTTGCTGTAGTTAGTCCACAATATATATATTTATGGATCATCGCTGTCCAAAGAAAAACATATTTCTCAATATTTGTCAGTTTTTATGTATCATTTGAACACAGCATCTGCCATTTATATCATGTGAAGGTTTCATGGTATATATATATATATATATATATATATATATATATATATATATATATATATATATATATATATAGTCTGACAGGTTGCCAGTTCATGGCATGGCCAAGACAGATCCACATAGAACAGCCCAGACCGGGAATCCAACCTGGACCGTCTTGATGTGAGGCGACATGTATATATATATATATATATATATATATATATATATATATATATATATATATATGTGTGTGTTTCTGGAGTACACTTGGGAAAGAGAATTATTAGCCAATCCTAGAGCAGGAGACGAGTCACCAATCCTAGCACCAATCCACATGCAAGATTTGGGAGAAAAATAAAATAAATAATAATTTAAAAAAAATTATAATTTTAAATATGACGCCAGTTGCCATAGCGTTAATTAAACAACATGTCATGGTAGTGTGGGGAGGGGTCACACCTGCGTGTGGAGGATGCTGGGAGTGCTTTATCGTTACTAATGCAGCGCTAATTAAAAATGAAATATGCCAAGGAGCTAAATGAATGGAGGTTTTTGCTCCTCTGATTGGGAAGGCGCTGGAGCAGAACGCATGATTAATTCATTTTTATCCTTCTCTTAACAGCAGCTCCGTGTTCAGAGTATACAGATATATCTGGGAATTCGGGACTAATCTGATGACGTAGAGGAGTTTGTTTTTTTTAGGTCTCATGGTTTTGTGTAAGGTTAATGTATGTCATGTAGTGTTGTTGGGGGCTCATGGGTTCAAACGACATTACAATCTTGTTGCCACCCCCTTCTGCAGTATCAGCCTCTTCTCCTCTGGGAAGACCAGATGTTACACTAGATGCTGGAACATAGCTGTGAGGATTTATCTTTAGAGGACGATCAGTTCTGGATCACTCTGACTCATCTCAACATTGTAGGATGGAGCTCCATCACTTCAGAGAATACAGTTCCACTGCTCCACAGGCCATTGCTGGAGAGCTCTAGCCTGGCATTGGGCATGGTGACCTTAAAGCTTTGATGCACAGGCTAAGAAAAACCCCTTCTGGTTTATCTATTAATGCTCTATTTTATTTAGATCAGTTTATCAGGGGGATGTGGTAACAATAGGGGGGTCGGGGTGGCAGTTGTGGGTAGGAGGTCAGGGAGCCAGCCTTGGTCACTGGTTCAATCCCCTGAACCAACAGGACGCAACTGAAGAGCTCTTGAGCAAGACACTTTGAACAACCCCCAACTGATCCCTGGATAGATCCGCTGGATAGAGCTGCCCACCACTGTGGGTAAGTGGGCACTACTGTGTGGGTATGTGGATGTTTCAACTGCATAAATGTGTTACATGTGAAATTCAAGTACATATAAGTGCAAATCTTTAAAATTTTAGTAATAAGTAACAAAATCAACAAACCAGGATATTCACACATGGTCACAAGGTTTTCCTAACAGCCATCAGACATGCCTAAAATGGATACAAGCTTCAGGAGATTGGAGAAGTTTTCCAAATAAAGTTGCCAGCTCTCCAGAAAATCACGGAGATGTATATCCGGATGGGACGCGAATGAGCAGAGCACCACTGAGGTCAGTGGAAAGAAGTTGTTAAGCTGGTCTGGAGGAGATGGCTTTGCAGGTTCAGTGTATGGGACTGATGAAGCACCCTGTGAACCGCTCTCTTTTCCGAAGTTCTCAAATTCCATCTCCGTGTTGGGAGGAATGAAGGAATGGCATGTATATTGAAGGCTATGTGGTGATAGACGGGTTTATTTGTAATCAGTGCGCTCGTTATTACGGCCTAGATTTTTCATCAGGGAGCAGCCACGGAAAGACAGGTGGCAAGGTCATTCCTTCTCTCTTCTCCTCGCAGGAGCGCTGATATTTCCGTCTTGCCTGTGTAACTGAAACGTGGCTCACATCCGAAGACCCTCACGGACAGAAAGGAAACAAATGGAGGATGATGATCACAATGTGTGTGAGTGTGTGTGTAAAAGAGACAAAGAGAGAGAGAAAGAGAAAGGTAGATAGAGAGACAATGAAAGAAAGAAAGATAGAAATGAGAGAAAGAACAAAAGAAAAAACAAGAGATAGATAGATAGATAGATAGATAGATAGATAGATAGATAGATAGATAGATAGATAAGGATAATGAGAGAATGAGAGAATGAGGGGAGAGAGGAGGTGATAGATTAAGAAAAAGCAAGAAAGAGGGGGAAAAGTGAAAAAGAAGTTAAAGGATAAAGGTAAAAGTAGAGAGAGAAAGAGAAAGAGAGGCAGAGAGAAAGAAAGAGAGAGAAAATAAAGACAGAAGTAGAGTCAAAAAGAGGTAGAGAAAGAAAGATATATAAAGAGAAAGAGATAGAGATATATTCAGAGAGATGTAGGGAGAGGTAGCGAGATGAACAGATGTAGAGAGGCAGTGAGAGAGGTGTAGCGAGAGGTGTAGAGAGTGAGGAAGAGAGATAGAGATGTAGAGATAGAACAAGAGAAAGGTGTTGAGAAAGAGAGAAGTATATAGAGAGAGGTGTAAAGAGAGAAAGAGGAGTAGAGAGGGAGGTAGAGAGATAGAAGGGGATATAGGTGTAGAACGAGAGATATGTAGAGATATAGAATGACAGGAAGGTATATAGAGAGAAGTGTAAACAGAGGGAGAGAGGGAGGTGTAGAGAGGGAGGTAGAGAGATAGAAAGTGAGAGAGGTTTAGAAGACCGGGTGTAGAGAGGCAGAAAGAGAAATAGGAAGAGAAAGAGATATATAGAGAGAGAAGTGTAGAAAGAGAGAGACGTCTGGTGAGCGAGAGAGGTGTAGAGAGAGATAGAGAGATAAAGAGAGAGAGAAATATAGAAAGAAGTGTAGAGACAGAGAGAAAAGTGTAGAGAGAGAGGGGAGAGAGAGAAGTGTAGAGAGAGAGAAGTGTATAAATATATAGAGAGAAGTGTATATAGAGAGGAGTGTAGATAGAGAGAAGTGTATCTATATATATATAGAGAAGTGTATATAGAGAGGAGCGCATAGAGAGAAAAGTGTATATATATAGAGAGATGAGTGTAGAGAGAGATAAGTGTATATAAAGAGAGAATTGTATATAGAGAGAAGTGTAGAGAGAGAGAAGTGTATAAATATATAGAGAGAAGTGTATATAGAGAGGAGTGTAGATAGAGAGAAGTGTATCTATATATATATAGAGAAGTGTATATAGAGAGGAGCGCATAGAGAGAAAAGTGTATATATATAGAGAGATGAGTGTAGAGAGAGATAAGTGTATATAAAGAGAGAATTGTATATAGAGAGGAGTGTAGAGAGAGAAGTGTATATATATAGAGAGAAGTGTATATAGAGAGGAGTGTAGATAGAGAGAAGTGTATCTATATATATATAGAGAAGTGTATATAGAGAGGAGCGCATAGAGAGAAAAGTGTATATATATAGAGAGATGAGTGTAGAGAGAGATAAGTGTATATAAAGAGAGAATTGTATATAGAGAGGAGTGTAGAGAGAGAAGTGTATATATATAGAGAGAAGTGTATATAGAGAGGAGTGTAGATAGAGAGAAGTGTATCTATATATATATAGAGAAGTGTATATAGAGAGGAGCGCATAGAGAGAAAAGTGTATATATATAGAGAGATGAGTGTAGAGAGAGATAAGTGTATATAAAGAGAGAATTGTATATAGAGAGGAGTGTAGAGAGAGAAGTGTATATAGAGAGGAGTGTAGAGAGAGATAAGTGTATATATGTATAGAGAAAAGTGTATATAGAGAGGAGTGTAGAGAGAGAGAAGTGTGCATATAGAGAGGAGTGTAGAGATAGAGAAGTGTGTATATATATATATATATATAGAGAGAGAAGTGTATATAGAGAGGAGTGTAGAGAGAGAGAAGTGTGTATATATATAGAGAAGTGTATATAGAGAGGAGTGTAGAGAGAGAGAAGTGTACATATATAGAGAGAAGTGTGAATATATAGAGAGAAATGTAGAGAGAGAAGTGTATATAGAGAGGAGTGTAGAGAGAGAGAAGTGTGCATATAGAGAGGAGTGTATATAGAGAGAAGTGTAGAGAGAGAGAAGTGTATATATATATAGAGAGAGAGAAGTGTATATAGAGAAGTGTAGATAGAGAGAAGTGTATATATGTATAGAAGTGTACATAGAGAGGAGTGTAGAGAGAGAGAAGTGTATATATATATAGAGAGAGAGAAGTGTATATAGAGAGGAGTGTATAGAGAGAGCAGTGTATATAGAGAGGAGTGTAGAGAGAGAGAGAAGTATAGAGAGGGAGGTTGAGAGATAGAAGGAGAGAGAGGGAGAAGTATAGAGAGGGAGGTTGAGAGATAGAAAGAGAGAGAGAAATATAGAGAGAAGTGTAGGGAGAGAGAAGTGTAGAAAGAGACATATAGAGAGGGAGGTTGAGAGATAGAAAGAGAGTTTTAGAGAGAGAGAGAAGTATAGAGAGGCAGGTTAAGAGATAAAAAGAGAGAGAAGTGTAGAGAGAGAGAAGTGTAGAGAGAGAGAGAGAGAAGTATAGAGAGGGAGGTTGAGAGACAGAGAGTTTTAGAGAGAGAGAGAAGTGTAGAGAGAGAGAGAGAGAGAGAGAAGTATAGAGAGGGAGGTTGAGAGATAGAAAGAGAGTTTTAGAGAGAGAGAGAAGTATAGAGAGGCAGGTCAAGAGATAAAAAGAGAGAGAAGTGTAGAGAGAGAGAAGTGTAGAGAGAGAGAGAGAGAGAGAGAGAGAGAGAGAGAGAGAGAGATGTATAGAGAGGGAGGTTGAGAGATAGAAAGAGAGGTGTAGAGAGAGAGAAGTATAGAGAGGGAGGTTAAGAGATAGAAAGAGAGAGAAGTGTAGAGAGAGAAGTGTAGAGAGAGAGAGAGAGAAGTATAGAGAGGGAGGTTAAGAGATAGAAAGAGAGAGAAGTGTAGAGAGTGAGAGAAGTGTAGAAAGAGAGAGAAGTATAGAGAGGGAGGTTGAGAGATAGAAAGAGAGGTGTAGAGAGAGAGAGATGTATAGAGAGGGAGGTTGAGAGATAGAAAGAGAGAGAGGTGTAGAGAGAGAGAGAGATGTATAGAGAGGGAGGTTGAGAGATAGAAAGAGAGAGAGGTGTAGAGAGCGAGAGAGGTGTAGAAGGAGGTGTAGAGAATATGGTGTAGGTGACAGTGGGAGCAGGTAGCGTGTTCATGTAGCCTTTAGCGGAAATGCCATTCTGTCCCTCCACACAGAACAGCTCATCTACTTACAGAGTATCAGCCAGTCAATCCTGTCTTATTCCAATTCACTTCTCTCTCTCTCCCTCTCTCTCTCTCTCTCCCTCACTCTCTCTCTCTCCATCTCTCTCTCAAACCCTAACCTGAGAAATATGAACGTACGGGCACTTAAATGTCACTGCCCATCAACAGCGCTGAAGCAGCACAGTGCTCTCCGCTGATCCAGACCTATGATTTCAGCTATGACTCCTCTCTCTCTCACGTTTTATTTCTTTATTTTATTTTAATATGTCTGCTCAGTGTTTTGAATACAATTTCTACAATCCGGCCCCCCCCCCGCCCCAGGCCGGGCTCTCACCTTGAACATTAAGAAGGAGGATAATGGGCTAGGCTGCAGGTTTAAACGGCCCATATCTCACATTGTTGTTGTACTTCCCCTCCTCTGATGTCCACTCAGGACTTTTGTATTGTTTTCTGTAGTAAACAACAGCCGCAATTCATTTTATTCCCACCATTCTCTGCCCTCTCTTTATCCACTCAGATAGATAGATAGATGTCTTTCAGGCTGATACTCAAGAAATGTCCAATAATTAAATTGCTATAGTTTCCCAGGTGGTTGTTAAGATGTTATTAGACTCTGCCATTCCAGATGCTTGCTGAAATGTTCTGAGACTATTGCAGCTGTATCCCAGGTGGTTGCTAAGTTCTTTCTAGACTGTTGTTGTAATGTCCTTAGGTTGCTGTTACAGTGCTGCTGAGTCATTATTATAGAACATTAAGTGGTTGTTCTAAGGTGTAGTTAGACTGTTGCCGTGATATTACTAAAATTATATTCTAAGTGGTTATGAAGGCACTGGCTTGCAATTATGTTAATCGGCCTTCAAAATAGTATTCAAAGTGGTTCCTATGGTATTCCGAAGCCATTGCCATTAAATCCTGGGTGGATGCTCTAGTTTTGCTAGACTGTTGCTGTAGATCAGCGGTATGGTATTCCTGGATGTTTACAAAAGGTGTTGCTAGGACATCACTACAATGTCCCGGGTGAGCCTGCTAGGTTTCCATGGCTTTGCTATGGTATTCAAGGTGGTTGCCAAGGTGGTACTAACCCACTGCTATAGTATCCTAATCCCAAGTGGTTGCTGAGGTTGCTAGACCACTGGTATGGTATTCTAGGTTGTCGGGTAAGGTTTTAGTAGACCACTGGTATTGCATTGCAAGGTGTTGCTGGACCAATGGTAGTCCAAATGGTGGCTAATCTGTTGGTAGACCACTGGTATAGTAATCCATGTAGTAGCTAAGGTGTTGCTGTACCATTGGTAATCCAAATGGTGACTAAGGTGTTGGTAGACCACTGGTATGGTAATCCGTATAGTGGCTAAGTTGTTGTTGGACCACTAGTATGGTATTCCAAGTGGTGGCTAATATACACAGTCAAGTCACATTATTACACATTATATACCACCAAATAATATCCAGAGTAAACACCATGTGAAGCATGGATAGCAACTAGATAGATTGGGAGACTTAGTAATGTTCTGGCAGGTAATTACAGGTATCTGGAGCCATGCCTACTGCAGTGCATCCCACAGCAGCTGGAGGGCATGTGGGGGAGGATTCATAGAGTGAACACCACCATCCAGGTGGTCCAATAGATGCTCAATTGGGTTCAAGTCTGGGAAATTAGAAGTCTTACTCAGCTCTTCCAACCAATGTGGGACATTTCTAACAGCGTGATGTGTGGCATTGTCTTGCTGGAAGATCTCATCCAACCCGGAGAAGACAATCAGCATGTATGGTGTACGTGATCAGTAAGGATTGATTCAGACTCAAATCGGTTGAGAGGGTCTTCCACATGAATGAATGGGTCTAGAGAATGCATTGTATTGAAATGATCTTAAATGTTTCGTTTGGCTGCCTTGCCTTGTGCAGTATTCCAACAGCAGTCCAGGCTGAAACGCTGTAGCTTCAGCCCTGATGGTCCAGAGGGTGGGCAGTATGTTTTGAATGTTTAGTAATGTTTGTGTACTTCAAATAAATAAATAAACACATAAAGAATGGTGCATTTCAATGATATGGGCCATCTCCAACAACTGCGTGGGTGTGAAAACATAATGCTCCAGTCTATGCTAGGTTAGGATTTGAATCCATATCAGTCTAGAGAAACGCACCCCACCCCATGCCTGCCCCCCTTCACATACCACCTTCTACCTTTCGCTCTCGTTTTCTGTTTCTCTGTGTATTTTATCATATTACACTCCCGGAAAGATTAATTTGTTTAAGCAGAGCCCAGTACTTACGCTGACCTTGGAAGGAACTGATTTTTCTCTCTCTCTCTCTCGTTCCCTCTCTCTCTCTCTCTCCGTCTTATCTCCCCTCCTATTGCCTGATAAGCTCTCTTGACTTGGCGGGCGTGTGCGGGAGCGAAGAGGAAAAAGAAGAACGCAATATTTTCCTGCGTTTGAAAAATATGATGCAAGCGCGCCAGACATTTACTACCGCTGTAGGTTATCTCGGAGCCGGGCCGGGAAATTTACCCTCCGGCTGTACATTAGAACGCTCCGATGTGAGGCCTTTTTCGGCCCGCCGGCCCATCATTCAAAGCCAGCAGGACCAGCTGAGAGAACACTTGTTTGGCGGGTGAGGCTTCCCGGTTTTCGTTAGCATGCCGGAGTCGTCCGAGAACACGTGAGGAAAGGAGTCCGCGGGGAAATGTCTGGAGGTAAACGTTCACTTTCGTTTGTGAGCTACTGAAGCGAGAAATGAATAAAAAAAGAAGTTTCTCGGTGCTGCGTGCTGGAGGACCCCGCGGAGAACTGGCCAGGATTCAACCGGCTAACGCGGAGTAGCAGATGGTGGGGTTTGTCTTATGCTAAATCGGTTGTGATATCGTATGGTCGTGCTAGCACGTCTCATTTTTAGCTCGGCGGTGCCGGAGGGGTCAGTCTCAGGTCTGCGGCTGCCACTTCCCTCGATTTAGTGTTCCCCTAGTCTCGGAAGACATAGCTGCCTATCATCTGGGAGCCTGCTAGCTTCCCTGACCAATGGGACGAACAGGAAAGGGCCCATTTGACTGACGTTCGAAGGGAGGCATGATGTGTAGATACAGGCTAATGTCGAAATGGTGCTACTACAAAAATAGAGCCTTGCTGCTTGTAGCAAGCGTATCCCAGAATTCTATTTTCATGTGAAAAGCCAATCATACTGTAAGTGACAAAATTCCAATAGTTAGCATACAATACACCATGTAGGGTGTGTCTCAAAACCTAGTGAGCTCCTACATAGACAGCATTGTATGTCATAGTATGCTCTCCCGACATGTAGACTGTCCCAATTCTTACATACCTTAAACATGCTGTCTACTGAGGAACCTTATTTAGACCTGATTGTAAGAAAGCATCGAAAGCTTCCTCAGCTGCTAAGACAATCCCATGATGCAACACAGGCTAATCTACGAGCAGTGAAGTGGTTTTAAAATGTGAGTTATTTTGATTCTCTCTGGAGTTTTAATGTGTTTCTGGTCATATAATCACAAGCTGTGACGCAGTCTCTCTCTAACTAGAGTCTCAGTAATCTGTTTTATGAGGAGAGATGAGGAGAGAACGCTGCTACTTAAACATCTGCTACCTAGACAGCCTACTTACACACTCACTAGGGTTTGAAACACACCCGTAGTGTTCCCCATTTCTGGAGGCTGCACACTGAACATTGTATTCACAAAGAATTATTCCACTTCAAATATGGAAACATTGGACACAACACAACTAATTAGCACTCACCTTTCTTACGTTACAATTTTTTTGGAATTATTTTTCACTTAATTCCAAATTATGTATCATGTTATCAATTATGTTATTATGTTATTACAGTTATTTGTTTTTTGCTTTCTGCCAGATCTTCGCCACATATCTCATCCTACAGTTTTTGAAATATCAAGTCCAGCTCCAGATTGTCTGGTCTGATCATGTGATTCACACTTGTGTACAGCTTATATATATATATATATATATATATATATATATATATATATATATATATATATATATATATATATATATATATATATTGTATAGTGAAAAACAAGCTCCTTTATTTGCAACTTTACAGGAGAGACCAAAAACATATTTTAAGCCATATGTAAGTCAATGGAACCAGAATTTTTTCCAAGCTATTTTGGAGCATTTCTATTGGTCCATTCATCATGAAATTCCACACAAGGTAAACAACCACTGCTGTGTTCAAATGATGTAGAAAACTCAAAATTGACAAAAATGGACATATATGTTTTGCACTGGACATATATATTCATTACCCACATATAGTACATTGTATTAATCTTATATCCATCTATCCATCCATTACCTGCTGCTTAATCCTGCTAGTTCAGGTCATGGGGGGGTTGGAGCCAATTCCACTATGCCATGGACAGTTCACCAGTCCATCACATTGTCAACACTCACTCACTCACACCTACGGGCAATAGAGTGACCAATCAACCTAACATGCATGTGTTTGGACTGTGGGAGGAAACGGGAGTACCAGGAGGAAACCCACTCAAGCACGGGGAGAACATACACACTCCACACAGAACCACCCGGATCATCCAACCCGGATCATCTTGCTGAGGTGACCGTGCTAACTGCTACACCACCGTGCTAACCACTACACCACCGTACTAACCACTACACCACCGTACTAACCACTACACCACCGTACTAACCACTACACTACCATACTAACCACTACACCACCGTACTAACCACTACACCACCGTACTAACCACTACACCACCATACTAACCACTACACCACCATACTAACCATTACATTACCATACTAACCACTACACCACCATACTAACCACTACACCACCATACTAACCACTACACTACCATACTAACCACTACACCACCATACTAACCACTACACCACCGTACTAACCACTACACCACCATACTAACCACTACACCACCGTACTAACCACTACACCACCGTACTAACCACTACACCACCGTGCTTACAACTACACCACCGTACTAACCACTACACCACCGTACTAACCACTTCACCACCATGCTTACAACTACACCACCATACTAACCACTACACCACCGTACTAACCACTACACCACCATACTAACCACTACACCACCATACTAACCACTACACCACCGTACTAACCACTACACCACCATACTAACTACTACACCACCATACTAACCACTACACCACCGTACTAACCACTACACCACCGTACTGACCACTACACCACCATGCTGCCATTAACCTTATATGTTATATATATATTTATATATGCTGCTTGTAATTGCATTAAACGGTTAAACATAAAATCTTGCTAACGCCCTTAAAGTTAAACCATCAAACTGCAACTCCCTCTTAGTTTGAGTTGGCTGCTTCCGTTACTCACCACCTTCACGTTTCAGTGTAAAATCTGGTCAGAAGAGATTAGACCAGGTAAGAACGGACACGGCGAGACATCCCAAAGGAGGAGCTTATTTAAGATACCAGCAGCCTTGAGGTAGTCATTTCATACAGGAAAAAAAAGCCCTGTCACTGGAGAGGTGGAGGAGGTAGCGCTTGGTGATGGGTGTTGTTACTATATTGTCAAACGCAGTATTTCAGCGAGCTCTTCGCGGATTAGATCCCAAAACCTGCGCGCTGAAGCCTCTGTCAGCCGCTGTCACTGATCCCCTCATTCTCTCGTTCCTTCGGCAGATTTCCCGGCTCTGTTCGTTTTTTTTCTTTCTCTCTCTCCGGCCCTCTCCTCTCCTTTTGTGCGAGTGACAGATCCGAATTGGTTGTCAGAGAGAGGTGTCAAAGGCGGCTACTATAGCTGGAGGATACGACCGGATTCTTACACACAGTCTTGCGGTGTGGGTGGAGAGGGAGAAAACCTTGACCTGCAGCACAAAATAAAATATTTGCAGTTTCTGATCTGCCCTCCACACGTACAGCAGATACGGATGTCGAGGGTTTCACTGTTTTAAGAACACAGTTTGGCCGAACATCACTTTTTCCACTTAACCTGAACGTAGCTGATCAGACAAGACATGTCTGGTGGTGTGCTTTGTTGGTTTTGCACAAGGTTAAAGTGTCCAACCAGCTATGCAAGCTTGTAGACCAGACCAGGAGATCTGTGAACATAAAGAAAATAAAAATTACTGTAAATTAACAGTAAAATACTGACAGCAGAGACGCCCATATTGTACCGTTATTCTACAGTACATCTACTGTAATTTATGTTAACAGTATTGTACTGTAAATTGAATTACAGTATATGACAGTAAAATACTGGGTATTTATAGTACTAACCAACTAGCCAGCCAGCTAGCTAGCTAACTAGCTAACACCGTTCAAGCTAAAGGCTCTTTGCTAAATTTAGTCACTAAATGAAACAGACCCAACTAACAACATCTTATATCTTAAAAGTTTAATAATTATAACTTTTATAATTAAACTGACAAAACCATATCACTGCAAACATTAGGAGACGCAACGTTAACAGCGACCTTTTTCTAGAGTTTCACGAAGACCACCGCAGCTGCAGTCCAAACATGTCCATTGTAAACGCACCAGCTCGTGTGTCCTGATCTAAAAACTGATTTAGATTATCTTTCTTTATTTTACAAATCAAACCAATACACACAATACACAATCCTGCACTGACTGAATGAGCTGAGCTGAATAGGCTGGCCCCGCCCACTGCATATATTTTGTCGTTTAAATGAGTAGAAGCTGTTTGAACAGTTCAATAAAATACTCAATTATTCATCGTATTTGGCCACACCCACTTTCAAGCGTGTGTTTCTTTCACCTTTGTGTTAGAACTTCAGCTCAGCTAACCAAAATGAATACAGTTTCATGGGAGGAGAGCAGAGAGACAGTAAGAAGTTCTAATGGGACAAAACTGTCTCCTCCGAGGTTAATAACACAGTGGGTGGGTGATATGAAAAGGTGGTCTGAGGTTACCTACGGCAACGTTTTTAATTATTCTGTACTCTCGGAAGGTGTAGACGGTTCAGCAATGAAAAACTATAAAAGTACTGAAGCGTATCAGTACCTGCACAGTGGGAAGGTGGGCTGTTTACTCCTACACACAGACGGTGAGTTTATATTTCTGAAAGCCAAGTCCAGCCAGCTGCCCAAGCCACTCTGCGTGGGTGTTAGTTACAGCCCAGATAGCCTAGCGCGGCGGACACTGATCAGAAAACAGTTACTTAATTCGCAAACACCCGACACGTCTGCTTCCTCTGAGCTTCATAACCAAGACATTTCTCTGGATAAGGAAGCTCTGGTGCTGGTTCTCCTCCACAGAATGTTAAGAGCAGACATACGGGGTTGTCATGAAAAATAGCGTGAATACTAATAAATTACAGTTATTTGTGTTTTGACACTGGTATGATGGTCAACCAGCATGACCATGCTGGGGGGCTGGTGGTGACCATCTAAAACCAGCACCAGACCAACTAATACCAGCTGGTTGGTTTAATCAGCAGGAAGCTGGCCAGCTACAGAGCCCATTAGCCAAGTTAGATGACCATACAATGACCAAAATAGAAACTTAAATTAGCAGAATAGTTATTTCAAGTGGTTTTATTCTTATTGTTGCATGTATAGCACCAGTATGGAGAACCTTTCAATCAGAAAACAATGTCTCAAGCATCAAACAGCATATCATCTCAGTCCAAAGAAATACAAGTATCCCCAAAATAATACGTTTTCAGGATAGACCATAAACTTTCTTAACTTTCAATGTAAAGTCAAAGACAAAGTCAATGTAAAGACGTTTTATTACAAGTGATTTTGAAGCATTTCTATTGGTCCATTGGTCCAACTTTCTTGAGATATAAAAAGCAGATTTAAATAATATAAACAAACAAAATCATCAAAAATGGAGATGCATGTTTTTCTCTAGACAGCGACGATATTCATGCCCATGTACTTATGGAATAACTCTCTGTGAGGGCATTAAACTCTTCAGACATCTGGCTCCTACGATTTTCTCTACAACAGAGCATTCACATTAGAACACTCTGAACGAGCGTTCACAGCTTAACCACTGAATTCTGCAGAAGCAAGACCAATCGGTTAGCCCTACAAGTGGCCACCTGCTCATATCTAGTGAGTTTGAAGCAGTGATACCGCACGCTGCCTACGTTACTTGTGGCGATGATGAAGCGTCCGTCAACGGCTGCATCTGTATACACTGCATTACACATGCAGACTCTGATTAGGGCTTGTCTGGTGTTTTATCAATGCAGAGTTAAGAGGATTGTGAGGTGTCGGGGTGGCGGGTGGGGGGGGTGAGTTGGTTGTCGGCATCAATTCTGCTTCTTCATCTGAGGGGTGATTAAAGGTACAGCACCCATTCTGAGTCTTGTCCCAGCTGAATTGTGGTTTGCATAACCAATCATTTCGCTGGATGACAGACAGTCCAGTGACGGTGCTGAGCAGGGCACCGGGGTGAGAGTGGGCCCCGTCCTCACGCGCTCGGCGCTTGATCGAATCTGAAGGGCGAGGGCCGTGAGGGTAACTTTGATTTGGCAGAATGTGAAGCTGAACAAAGTAAAACGAAGATGTGAGATAACTGACCTGTCCGGTTTCCACACAGATATTATGTTCTTCGTGTTGTGAGATGCGCTCGTTTATCACATGGTGAGAGGTTTCAGCCTTATTGCTTCCCTTAAGCATCATATGTGTTATAACTGTGTTATAAGTTTAGTTTATTATCATTAGCAGTATTATATTTCTTCATAAAATCGCACTCTTGCTGTTTACTGCCCTACTATTAGTATTATTAGTTTTAGTATTATTACTATTACAGTATTGCTTAATAAGCATGTTATTCATATGCGTTGAGTGTAGTTTACTGTGTATTTGACTGATGTTCTTTCCAGCTCACCTACTTTGTACACAGTGGAGCTCAAACACTGACATTAAATTAAGAAAAAGCTCTGTTTGTGCAGCTTAAGCTGGCTAAGATGTTACTATGCAGGCATTATTGTATTACAATACTGTTCCAGGTGGTTGCTAGGTAGCTATTATGACATCCCAATAGGTTTATAGGTGATTGCTATAGCATCCCAATTGGTTGCTAGACTGTTGCTGTGGCACCCCAGGTGGTTGTTAGAGTGTTTCTAGGTGGTTGCTATGCTATCCCTGGTAGTTGGTATGGTGTTGCATGGCAGCAAAAGTAATTTCTATCCTATATTTAACTAAAAATAATCCAAAGAGAACATATGAAATGTTGAAAGGTTATTGTTTTTTAAGAAATATATGCTCATTTTGAAATTTGATTGCAGCAAAATATTAAGAAAAAAAGTTTATCTCCTTTTCTTTTCTAAGCGTTTAACTCTTTAAGTGTCTGGGGACTGAGGAGACGAATGAGGAGGAGACTGTAGCTCTGCAAGTTAAATGCCAACCATTCTTGCTTGATACAGGACAGGGCGGGGTCTCTTTTGTCACATGTTTTGTTTCATAAGCATCACAAAACCTTTTTGAAAATAAACAACACCTTCCCTGAAAAAGACATAGTCTAGTTTGAAATTTGTCCTTTGTACATCATGTTGGGACATACATTAATTGAAATGCTTGACTATATACATATATATTATTGTTGTAATGTTTGCACTGCTCTCTCTCTCTCTCTCTCTCTCTATATATATATATATATATATATATATATATATATATATATATATATATATATATATATATATATATATATATAGATAGATAGATAGATAGATAGATAGATATCTAGAGCAGTGCAAACATTACAACAATAAATAAACATAATATAAATATATAAACTGTTAAAATGTTTCGATTCAGGTACAGTTCTAAAAAATTTTACCAGTAGTGATCTAAAACTTTTGACTGGTATTGTACGTATACTACATACGTATACATACGTATACACATATCATCTTATATGATCCCGAATGCGGCACATACAAAAACACTTAAAAACTGAAACTGTAGAGCTCTCACCAGTGCAGCCATTCTGGGACTGGAAACCTGTATATATTGTCAAGCATTAATGGAGCTTCAAAGATGTGCAAGTCATCAATGCCAGGTATATTAATAAATAGTGGGATGTTTACATTGGTGGTCTGACGTCTTGTGTTAAAGGATGTTGGTAATATGGTGGACGTAGTGCGCCCAAAGTGCCATCGATACTAAACACTCATGTACTGATAGAGCTGGACTGGTAAAGCAGCACTGGGTCCAATCTAGTACGAACTGTCTAAGAAGGCAATTTTGAAGGCAGCACTGAGCACTTCTTTGATCTATGTGATATATAGTCACGGTGTCATGCATGACAGTATGACAGAGACTATATAAAAGTGTGCATAATTGCCACTTGTTTAGATTCTGAGGACTGCAGTGCAGCCCACTCTCAAAAGAGAGAGACAGGTGGAGTTACAACAGTGAATGCTTTGGTCAGCAAGTTGTGAAAGAAGTCACAGCAGAGACCGTCTATTTTCAGTCGGGCAGTTTGTGAGACAGCTGGTTTTTCTGGACAGGCGGTGGAGAAGACAGCAGGTATTTCTACAGTCTGATGGACATGGAGGATGCAACCAGGGGCCGTGGCCGAGAGCTTCCATGGTTTGGCGCACCTCTAACTTGGTTAGAAAGTTGGAAAATGCCCAGCTTCTCCTGAGTGGCTTAATATGTTGAGCTTTTAATGGTTTGCAACTATTTTGAAGGGAATGAAATGAAGTTCAATAAGAATTAAAATGCAGTATGAAAATGATCAAGAGGAACATACTGGGTCACAGACTCTCAGTAGGACCTCAATAGGACTATACTGGGACTCTAGGAATTTTTATGGGCACTCTGTAGGAGCACTTTGAGACTGTAAAAAAATATATACTTATTCTCAATAGGAATATAATAAGGCTCAGCAGGAACATACTGGGACTCAATAGAAATATGCTGACAGCTCAATAGGAACATGCTAGGGCTGAACTGGAATATATTGGCGCTCAACTTGAATATACTGAGATCAATGTGAATATATTGAGTGTGGTTTTTAAAATACACTGAGCTCTACAGGAATTAAGGTTTAATATATTATGACCCAGTAGGAATATACATTGGCTCTATAAGAATTTACTGAGGCTCAGATAATAAATTGAAGCTGAACTCAACTGGGATGTACTATACAAAGCACATGCTGGAATACACCAGGCCTCAGCACGAATATACTAAGTTTTAGTAGGAAAGTAATGCAATTGGTATAAATGTAGAGCGGCTCTGTAGGAATTTATTGAGCCTCAATTGAAATACAGTGAAATCTATAGGAGTATAGTTGGCCTGTTGGGCTATATTGGGACTTATCAACAAAAATGCTGACATAATAGACACAACAGACACAAAAAACGTAATTAGGCTCTGTTGAAATATATTGTTGCTCAATAAGAGTATACTGAGGGTTTTGAAAATATACTGGGGCTCAGTTGGAATATACTGGGGCTAAAAATGTATATAGTAAGACTCAAGAGAGATCAGTATATATATATATATATATATATATATATATATATATATATATATATATATATATATATATATATATATATATATATATATATATATATATACTGATGCTCACCAATAATATACTGAGGTTATTAGAAAATATACTAAGGCGCTGTATGAATATATTAACACTTAGTAGGAAAATTAACTAAATATATAGTGCTGCTGAAATAAATATATAGTGGTGCTGAAATAATAGACTAAGGAACATCCAAAATATAATGAGGCTCTGTTGGAATATGCTGAGGCTCATTAAGAAAATACTGATGCTGGCTTGGAACATTTTCATGTCATTAGGCATATACTAAGGCACAGTTGAAATGAACAGAGATCAATGGGAATGTACTGGGGCTCAATATAAATTTACTAAGACTTAACAGGAATATTCAGTTAGCCTGTCGGAATATATTGGAACTCTGCAAGAAAACACACCAGATATGTAATGAGGCTTTATTGGAATATACTGAAGCTCAGTAGGAAGATATTAAGGTCATTTGGGAATATACTGAGGCTCAGTCGGAATATACTGGGGCTAAAAAGTATATAGGAAGACTCAGCTAGAGATCAGTGGGAAAATGCAACAATCCTATAGGACTCAATAGAAATATATTGATGCTTGCTTGAAATATTTTGAGGTCATTAGGAATACACTGAGGCTCAGTTGGACCAAACAGTGCTCAATGGGAATATAGTGGGAATATATAGGAATATACAGTCGTCCTGTTGGAATATGCTGGTACTGAAATAATAAAAGGCTGAAATAGTGGACTAAGGCACAATAGAAATATAGTGAGGCTCTATTGGAGTATACTGAGGCTCAATATGAATGTATTGTGGTCATTGGGAATACACTGAGGCTCACTTGGAAAGTGAGATCTATAGGAATATACAATGTACCTGATGGAATATACTGGGACTCTGAGAGAAAACACTGAAATAATAGAAACACCAGATATATAATGAGGCTCTCTTGGAATATACTGAGGCTTAATAGGAAGATATTAAGGTCATTGGGAATATACTGAGGCTCAGTTGGAATATACTGGGGCTAAAAACAAATATAATAAGAATTAGCTGGAGTACAATGGGAATATACAGTATTTCTCTGGTAATGCACTGGTGCTCCACAGTGATATATGGATGCTCTCTCGGAACATACTGAGGTTATTAGGAATATACTGAGGCACAATTTTAAAAAAAACAGAGATCAATGGGAATACAGTGGGGCTCAATATGAATATACCAAGACTCAACAGGAATGTACAGTGGCTGACAGTCAATTGAAATATACAATGAAATATAATGAGATCTATAGAAATATACAGTCGGCCTTTTGAAATAGGCTGGGACTAAAATTATGAAAGACTAAGGAAAAAAAAATAATAGACTAAGGCACAATAGAAATATAATGAGGCTCTGTTGGAGTATACTGAGGCTTAATATGAATGTATTTTGGATATCGGGAATATACTGAGGCTCACTTGGAAAGTAATGAGATCTATAGGAATATACAATTTGCCTGATGGAATATACTGGGACTCTGCAAGAAAATACTGAAATTATAGACTAAGGAACACCAGATATATAATGATGCACTGCTGGAATATACTGAGGCTTAGTAGAAAGCTATATAGGTCATTGGTAATATACTGAAGCTTAGTAGGAATATACTGGGGCTAAAAACAAATATGATACAATTCAGTTAGAATACAATGGAAATATACAGTGTTCCTGTGGTAATGCATTGGTGCTCCACAGAAACATATGGATGCTCATTCATAATATACTGGGACTCAATATGAATATACCAAGACTCAACAGTAATATACAGTGACTGACAGTCAATTGAAACATACAATGAAATATAATATGAACTATAGGAATATACAGCTGGCCTGTTGGAATATGCTGGGACTGAAATAATAAAAGACTGAAATAATAAACTAAGGCAAAGTAGAAATATTTAATGCTGCTGGAGTATACTGAGGTTCAATATGAATGTTTTGTGGATATCGGGAATACACTGAGGCTCACTTGGAAAGTAATGAGATCTATAGGAATATACAATTTGCCTGATGGAATATACTGGGAAAATACTGAAATTATAGACTAAGGAACACCAGATATATAATGACGCACTGATGGAATATACTGAGGCTTAATAGGAAGCTATTAAGGTCTTTGGGAATATACTGCCGCTCAGTTAAAATACACTGGGGCTAAAAACAAATATGATAAGATTCAGCTAGAGATCAATGGGAATTTACATTGTTCCTGTGGGAATGTACTGGTTCTCCAGAGAAATATACGGATGCTCTCTCGGAACTGCATTCATTAGGAATATACGTAGGCTTACGTATACCCAAATGAAGGCTCATAATTAAATCCCATATGATCATCTACTTTCCAATATCAGGAAAAATGGCAGCTCTTTTCATTTTTTTTAATTTGTCAAATTCTCACATACCTAAACCTCTCCACAAACCATTTTGAATTTCATTTCCTTCGTACTTCGGGTACGAAAGTTGCATTTAATTCCGGCAAATGTGAACCAGGCCCTTGCAATTCCTTCCACACACTTCACTCATAATTTTAGGCTCCTTCTCTCCTTCTTCCCATTCGGAATAGCGTTTTAAGATCACTTTGGCCACGACCGCTCTACCCAAATGAGTTTGATACTTCAGATGATGACTTTTTCCGTGGCTGCAGCAGACGACCGCCAATTTACAGCTCGGGCAGCTTTGGCTGCGGACGCCGCTGTGAGAAGAAAGGAAAGAGAGAGAGAGAGAGAGAGAAGGATTGAGAGAGAGAGAGAGAAAGGGAGAGAAGGAAAAGAAAAAATTTGGGGTCTGATTAAGAAGTGCCAAAACCTCTGCGATTTAAATTCGCCTAGGCCAATTAGGGTTGGGAGAGCGGGGTTCGATTAAAACTGGAGTGAAAAAGAGAGAGAGAGAGAGAGAGAGAGAGAGTGCACCCAGGACACTTAAAGCCAGCGTTTTAAGGCACGTAACCAGAGAGTGCGTCGAGAAAATTGCGGCGGGGGAAATAATTCCAGGTTTTATATGAGAATGAGGAATAAATGGGGCAATTCTAGGCCGAGCAAGGTGACATTAAAAATGTCAGAAGTAATTGCGTGTGAGTTAGCACAGAGAGAAGAGCTCAGCATTAGCTCTAGCACGTAAGCCGGGCTACGATTAACTTCAGAGGCCTAGGACGGGACTGCGTCCAGTCTCCTACGGTGCAGCTGAGGTCAGCAGCTCTTACGTCCTGGACTGGGGCTATAGTGGATTCCCAAATTAAACAGCGTACAGCCAAAGGTTTTCGCCAGCTTCATCTTAAACCTGACCGCCGGGAGAATATCGCGGCCGCATGGGGTGAAGGGGTCAAGCGGTCTTGCCGCGGGGCCCCGGCCGCTCGTATATTCTCGCTACGTGTCAGTAAATGTCAAGGCCAGAGTGCACCTATGGCCCCAAGTGGCCCGAGCGTTCTTGGGCTAGCTGACATTCAGTGTACTCTGACATTTGCCAGTTTACGAACGCGGCAAAAGTCAAAAACACCTTCAGAAGTTTCCGCAGCCGCCGCTTAAGACTCTCATTACGGCGCCCCTCGCCTACGTTGGCTTGCGCGACCTTGCCGGCGCATTTCCTCTGGGCTGTGTTTGCCAGCATCAAACATCTAAGCACTGCGACCTTATACTCTCCGTCCTCCCGGACTGTAATACTCCTGACCCCGGAGATCGGCAGCCCACGCCGAGTCCGGGAGGGTGAGGCGGTATTGAAGTCCTGAAAGGTGAGAAGGTACTGAAGTCTTTTTCTTTTTTTTTCCTGAATTGGCCGAGAAGTTCTGCTGACTCCGAGGGGCCGGCGGCGTGCTGCTGAAGAATCGTTATTGTGCGGCGGATCCACCCGTGGAGAGCGAGGCAGTCGAGTGCATTAGATTTAGGCTAGTGCTTTGTTGTGTTCTGAAAGAGAACGTATTGGAAGGGAAGGGCACTAGGGATGAGAAGACCGAGAGAGGAAACAGATGCCAATTGCAGGGAGGAGCGATCAGATGAGATCAGATGAGAAGAATGAGAACGAGGGGAAATTTGCAGCCTGCCGTGTATTGAAAACAAGCATGCCACTCTGGTACGTAAGGAAGTTTGCTAAAGCTCTGCTTGAACCTTTGAGCCACTTTTCTATGTAGCCTGTTATAGTTTGTTAACAATCAGAGCTCAATTGGAATAGAACACATCCATAAACACACCAATCCGACTGAGCTTATATTGGAAACAATTCTTTAGATCAGAGGTCACTAATAGGGGGACCCGAACTGATGCGGACCCAAACTGATAAACTACTGAGAAGTATTTAATTCTGACAGCGCGGAGCTTTTCTTGTCTTTACAGTATACAGGCTTAGCGGCGCAGTAACCTCACAGACCAATCACATGCATTGTAAGAACACCAAAGGCGCTCCTCAGCCAATCAGATCTGCTCAGATTTAAGGTACGAAGCAAGAAAAGCAGTCGGAGAGTAAAGCGAGTCAGGGAATAAAGAGTCGGAGCAAGACTAATTCAGATGGTTCATTCTACAATGAACATTATTAGAAATAAATATCGTCCCAGGCTCATCAACGAGCTCCTTCATATGTGTATGAGAATGGCCCTGACTCCATTTCAGCCCAGATATAATGACAACCAAGAACTTACTCCTCTCACTAAACAAGAGAAAGTGTGAAAGTGGAATAGAAGAGGGAGATTAACTGTTACGGTGTAGAATTGAGTTAACAAGAATACATTTTATTTACTTTTTCTATACACAAGCACTTTTTTACACTTTACTTCTTTTCAAAAGCGTTGTTTTTTAAGTAGCCCTTGTTTCGAGGAGGAAAACACAGTTATTTCAAGTTCTATAAACAATTAATTCAGTTCAGCATTTAAAACAACGAATGTTGTTGAAATATATTGAATGGTATTTGAAATTCGTCTTTCAGTTGTTGATGATATAAAATGCTGATAGAGGCTACTAGGCTACTTCAGTATACAGGATATGACACTGAAATTAAAGAAATTGTGACCGTCCGGACTTTGGCCTGAGGAAATTTCCGCTAACTGGACCTTACTGAATTCTAATTAGATAATCTGTTAAATAGAAGAATCACAGCCATGTACATGCCTATAATACAGTCCCACTCGGAAAGTTTCTGCCCATGTGTATTTGCATCATAGGCTACGTTCACACAGTGGTTCAAATCCGATCATCATCATATCTGTGTTGCAGTGTGTCCAGCATAAACATACTGAATCTAATATTTTCAGTTCAGATTTGGGCTACTATGGCCCTATGTGGTCCTGAAATCTGATGCATGTCCAATACATGGCAATGTAACTCAGTCAGCTCGGAATTCATGCCACTTTTACGTCAATCCAACTCAGCAGGCATCATAATTTTGCTCTGCTGAGACCTCAGAAATGCTTGGGTCAGACGGTCCTGTACAAGAAATGGAAAGTACTAAAGTTTAAAGAAAACCGAGGACGCGAACCAAAGAAGTGACTGCGGCCAGTTAATGTACCCCTTTTAACAGCGAGCTGGAACATGTTCTTGGAGGTAAGTCCAGCTGTCAGTCACTGGAACTTGGCCCTCGCTCCTGTGATGCTGGAGAGGATGAACTGAAACCAGGACTAGACCGCAGTCATTGTTTACCTCTGGTTGAGCATGTCTCATGCAGTGTTCTTTTGCACATTGGGGTCAGTTTAGGAGCTGATCTGTTGGATATACGCCACATTTTAAAGATGACACAATTGGATTTGGGCGCCCTCTACCTGCTGTGTGAATGTCGCCATAATGGAAGTGTGTAACTTTCTCTCTCTTTACTCTTCCTGAGATAATGACTGTCCTTCTGTCTGTTAGATGCTGTTGAAAGACTGACCATCAGAGCCTCCTCCCCACCATCACCAGCCAGCTCTCCTCTCTATTTATGTGTACTGCTACACCCTCAATTACATCACTGTGCCATCCAGATACACCAGCATTGAGATAGGATGGAACTGTTTCAGCTCACGCCCACTTTACATAAAGACTCAGAGACTGCCTCTACCTCTGCAGCTTCAAAAGCTTTACTATCCAGATTTCAAACAGAGACTCCTTTCTTTGGTATTTAGTTTTATACTGTAAATACTGTTTGACCAGAGGAGGACGGGTCTCCACTTGTGAGTCTTGGTTCCTCCCAAGGTTTCTTCCTCCAGTCTGTAGGAGTTTTTCTTGCCACTGTTGCCTCTGGCTTGCTTACAGGGGGAAATATGTTGTAACTGTCTGTTTTCAAAACTTCTGTGAAGCAGCTTTGTTCCAACATTGTGAGATTTTCTGGCATTTCAACGTAGCCCTTGACATAAATATGCCATAACAGATGAACTGCCAGTGAGTGCCATCCTCAAACATTATGGCATCCGTCCTGGCCATTACTGAAAACATCCTGCCTGTCAAGACACCTCACGACAGCCTATGACACCTGCCATCATATGTGTAAGGCACAGTTACATGAATGGCATGGAAAGTGTTAGCCTTGTATGAATAAGTTAGCCTTGTTCAAGAAATAAGCTTGAATCAGTTCATTTCAACTGATCAATGGTTGCGCATATCATATGTAGCTCTGCCTCATTACTTCAACCGTTATTGAATAAACAATAAACATGTCAACCGAAGCAAAAAGGCAGCTGCGTTCCAGGCCGAGGTAGCTTAGATGTGGTGCTTGTGAATGTGGAACATTGGCAGGTGCAATTATCGCCGCAAATTGAGTTGGAATTGCAAAAAGTCATTAATGTACAGAACTGTCATACAGCTTTCCGGCGCCGTTGATAAGAAAGTATCAATCAAATTTGGAGCGGTGAGCCACGTTGTGGGGGTGGAATATTGGAGCAAGATCGAATTGCCTTCTTTATCACGGTCATTGCAAACTCATTCATGGGCGGTGAAATTGACGGAAAGTGTCAAAACTGTGGAAGCACTAAAATAAAATGATGTCGGCTTCATACGTTTGTTGTTTATTACCGTTGTCTCTTCTCGAAAAGTCTGGGGGGTTTGGTTGTGTGGCTTGCCAGTCATTCGTTCTTTGGGCAGGGAAGTTGAAGACCATGGCCTCTTGCTGTGATGCTTTGGCTCTTGGGCATTTAAGTTGATTGGCTTTTTGTTGCTGTTCTTTTAGGACTGATGTATGTAAATGACCTCGGTTCTGATTAACGGGGCTGTGTTGAGCCTGATTTAAGAAGCAGCCTGGCTGCAAATCTTCATCGCCGTCATCATCATCATCAACAAGCGCCGTTCCTGTGCTTAAGGATGCGATGCTTTCCAATCAAACACTGTACACAAATACCTAAATCCATAACCAATAACAAATCAAAAAACAACACTCAACTCCTGGTCCCCACCGCTAGTGGGGGATTCCCAGATCATGGAACAGAGGCACTTAACTATTACATAAGGAGTCCTTAGTCACTCAACAACAATGGCCCAGGAATATTTGAAGCCCAGAAATGTCCTTAGTCATCATGCAGCTGAACACCAGCCTCATAGCTGCAGTGCAGAATGTGTATGGCAGTGGGGAACTGTCATGGCCTATATATATATATATATATATATATATATATATATATATATATATATATATATATATATATATATAATTTTATTTTATCTACTTAAATAAATTATTCAAACGTGTCTATTTAATCCGTGTTGGAGCGTGAGGGGTTAAGTGGAAGCCTGTGAGTCTGTGTCTCCCCCATAAGGACTGTGATGCCTCCACAGAATGTTGGTGATTGGTGCTCCCGCTGTTCATGTACCAGGCAGGCAGTTATAATTCAGCGCCATACCAATTTCAAATAACAGTAAAACTGACCAATCATATCTTCCCTCTAAGTGGGCGGGCTTAACTGTATGATAATTTCTGCCCGCTGTGGCAACGCTAGCTGGAGAAACAGTTAGCTAGCACTAGGCTACCACCGCTAGCTAGTTCGCTGAGTAACGATGGAAGCCGAAGCTAGCATTACCGCTACAGAGGTGGAGGGAGAGGGCCGAGGCTTAAGGGTCACGGTCCGCTACTGGTGTATGGGCCCTGTAGTCAAAAGGCCTGGTAGCTGCCGCATAGCACTGCTCAAGCATGCAGTCCCCACAGGAGACCCCACAGCTTCAACCAAGCACAGGCCCAGTTCAGCTCAGGCAGGTTTATACCTGTGATATACTTTCACTCAAGTGGCTGTGACAGACTGCAGCACTGCTGCAACGTAGTATCACCGGTACGGCCATCTCTTAGAAGATGTAATGGCAAACTCCTTAGCCATAAGGAATCAAAACACAAACAATGTAAAGCAGCAGCCACACTGTGCCAGCAAATACAGTGAAGTCTAAACAGGCCTAGTTTCTATATATAGACTGTATAGATTTACTAAATGAATGGTTTCAAACCTTTGGTTATGAAGTGCCTTTATAACAAAAACCAAAGCAAATAAAGAATAAATGTATAATGTTAACATGTTATAATCAGAGATGGGATATTTAACATTTTTGGAAATGTCCATGACCAGGCGGTCAAAGGTTTGCCTGTTTTCCTTCAAGTCCTCCTCCCATTTCCACTGACATGTCAGTGAGATTAACTGACCCCAGAGAGCACTTGTCGCCCCATTTGTCAGGACAGTGGTCTGGAGCCCATTTTTCCTTCTCATTTATGCTGTTTTTCTCTTGTAGAAAGTCATAGAAAGGTCAGTCTCTGTTAGATGGACGGAAAGACTGAGCTTCCATTCCTTTCAGTAAGAGACTTGCTTTCAATTTTTTTGAGAAATCTCCAGGGATCATTTTCCACTACTCCAAAGTTCAGTCTCAGAAGTTGGTTTAGCATTTTCTCCCTCTTACTATCCAAGTAATTAGACACATCGTTTCAGATCCATAGCACTGAGGTGTCTTCTCACAGAGGGAGGATGGAGAGAAAGACCTGTGGATGTTTTCAGATCGGATCCAAGAGTGGAGCTCGATGGTCATCTTAAAGAAGAAAGTGTTGTCAATGATAAAGAGTTTGGAGGTCTACCAGGTCTTCCATGTTTTTTTCCCACTTATTTCCAATGTCTTCTCTCCTTTTTAGGCAAATGGATTATCTTCTATCTAATTTTCTCAAAAACTTCTATTTTAGATGCACCCAACAAAATAATGGGCAGTAATTGAGTAGCTGCTTGTGTGAATGCTCAAGTCTTAATTGAGAAATAACTTTTGTTGGGAGGATTCAGCAGTAATTTGTTGGTTTTAAGACTGAAAGGATGGAAAAAGATCAAATGGCAATAGATTACCTGGAAGTAAAGAATGAAACAGTCACAACCAACATCTTAGAAACTTAGAAATTTGGAAAATTACATTGATTGCCACATTTGTGAAGACCATGATTTCATAGCTTGTCAGTGTAGCAGCGGTTCTTCTCCTCTGACCACAGACATGATGAGACATGAAGAACCCACTACACTCACCGTTTCTCGCCCTACCTTCACCAACAAATACATGATTATGTCTCAATTCCAAAGACATTGGTGGCGGCAAACAGCAGACACTGGTACCTGGAAATACCTTGCGGAGCATGTGCTGTGTTTCATCGTCTAGTTGTAGATACAAGTGGGCACCCAATTCCCCTTTCAATCCCAAAACAGTAACCCAGGCCGCCCCTCTCCTTCTGTACCAATTTATGCGTCCACCTTGAAACCAACAAACTAGTGTTTACACAAAAAAACAGTGCGCCCCCACCCCGCCCACCCACACCACCGCTTCTGCCAACTGTCCATCTTTCTTAGTCAGAGCTGCTAAATTTGTCCACGGCAGAGCAGGAGGCGATGGGGAAGGAAAACACAAGTGGAGGGGTTGGTGGTGGGGGGGGGTAGAAATATCCCATTAAGTCGGGGAAATTGGTACATGCTGTGCCACGGCACAATCCAATCACCTTCCTCATCTCACCGGCTCACTGTGCCCCAACACCTTCTTCTACCATATGACTGGGCTCCGGAACCGGACGCTTTTTTGTTTTTAGATCCACCATTACAGAAACAGGCATGGGTATGTGGACGAGAGAGAGAGAGAGAGATAGAGAGAAAGAGCTAGAGAGAGAGAGAGAGAGAGAGAGAGAGAGAGAGAGAGAGAGAGAGTGAGTCTATGGTCATAGCTATTTATTTACAGTAGTGTACAAAAGTCAGAGAACTTTCATTTATTTAATTCCCAGTTGAAACTCTAGTTGAATGCAAATAAGTCATTTGGGAAGATGTGATATTGGATTATTAAGGATAAAGAAAGTCAAATGAAAATCCATGATCTTCCCAAAGTGTAGCTTAGAAAATGATTGAAAGCTACCGAGAAACTTGAACTCCTAACAACCACCGGGAATACCTGGTGGACCTAGCAAAACTGTCCCCATCAGAAAAAAAACAGAACTTTCAACTTTGAGATTCTAGAATAAAACCAAGCTCCACTTTTGCTTCACATCTAAAAACATCCACAGGTGTTCCTGACCATCCTTCCACTGTGAGAAGACACCTCAGCACTATGGGTCTGAACAGAGAAGCTCAGACACATCCAACAAAGAAGCTGCTGGTGTTCTCAGAACAATGGATGGACCACCCTAGAGTCCAGACCTCAAGATCACTGAGATGTTTGAGATTAGTCGAATACTGAGAAGCTAAATTCTAACTCAGCTTCTAAGACTGAACTTTGGAGATGTGGCTGCAGGTTGCCTTGAGTCTCCTGAAAAGAATTGCTGCTGTAATAAAGGTAAAGGCATATTTTAGCCCTATGGTTCCCTGTTCTTCAATGATCAGGACCCTCACATGACCACCACAGAGCAGGTATTATTAGGGAGGTGGATCATTCTCAGCACTGTAAGGACACTGGCGTGGTGGTGGTGTGTTAATGTGTGTGTGTTTTGCTGTGGTGAGTAGATCAGACACAGCAGTGCTGTTGGAGTGACCACCCCAGACCTCAACAAGACCTCAACATAACTGCATGTGTTTAAGATTAGTTGAATACTGAGAAGCTGAATTCTAAGAATGAACTTTGGTTGGAACTTTGGAGGTGTGTCTGCAAGTCTCCTTGAATCTCCTGAAAAGAATGGTAGCTGTAATGAAGGTAAAGGGTGGACACACTACACTCTATCATATCTAAGAGTCATCACTTCGGTTAAATACGTGATATTGAAATTTATAAAGTCCAAAATGTCCTTGCTGTCCAAAGAAAAATGTCTTTTTTCTATATTATTTAAACAAGTGTTGTTCTTTATATCCTGGGAAACTTTCTGATGATTGGACCAAAAGAAAGGGAACAAAACCTCTGTATATTAACTTACATTGAAAGTTAAGAATGTTTTTGGCACCTACTGTAAAGATACTATGCCTGTTGTTGTGTGAACAGCATTGATATGCGAGTATCATTGTAATGAGTGAATTTGGCCTGGTTGACGTAGGTCTTGTGCACTGGCCAATGGAAGGGGATGCTCTGGAGTGGCTACACATGAGCCTAAGATCACGATGCCCAATGCTGAGAGAGGCATAAAGCCCACAGCACTGGACTGTAGAGCAGTGGAACTGTGGACCTTTGGGATCCCAGTACCTTTGGGATGAGTTGAAGTGATTCAGAACCTGATGTATGCGACAGAGAGAGGAAGACAGAGACAGAGTGAGAGAGATGACTCATTGTTCTTAGCACTGGCAGGATGTTTACTAATCTGTTGCCTTGCCTTCATACTCTGGAGGTCTCAATGGAGTGAGAAGAACAAAACACAGTTTGTAAGACTCCATCCCATAACTCTATAGTACAGTGGTGTAGTGATTAGTACAATGGTGTAGTGGTTAGCACGCTGGTGTAATGGTTAGCACGCTGGTGTAGTGGTTAGCACACTGGTGTAGTGGTTAGCACGCTGGTGTAGTAGTTAGCATGCTGGTGTAGTGGTCAGCACGGTGGTGTAGTGGTTATTACGGTGGTGTAGTAGTTAGTATGGTGGTGTATTTGTTAGTATGGTGGTGTAGTGGTTAGTATGGTGATGTAGTGGTTAGTACGGTGGTGTAGTGTTAGTACAGTGGTGTAGTGGTTAGTACGGTGGTGTAGAGGTTAGTATGGTGGTGTAGCGGTTAGTAGGGTGGTGTAGTGGTTAGTATGGTGGTGTAGCGGTTAGTACGGTGGTGTAGTGGTTAGTATGGTGGTATAGTGGTTAGTACGGTGGTGTAGTGGTTAGTACGGTGGTGTGGTGGTTAGTAAGGTGGTGTAGTGGTTAGTATGGTGGTGTAGTGGTTAGTACGGTGGTGTAGTGGTTAGTACGTTGGAGTAGTGGTTAGTAAGGTGGTGTAGTGGTTAGTATGGTGGTGTAGGGGTTAGTACGGTGGTGTAGTGGTTAGTACGGTGGTGTAGTGGTTAGTATGGTGGTGTAGTGGTTAGTATGGTCGTGTAGTGGTTAGTATGGTGGTACAGTGGTTAGTATGGTGGTGTAGTGGTTAGTACGGTGGTGTAGTGGTTAGTATGGTGGTGTAGTGGTTAGTACGGTGGAGTAGTGGTTAGTACGGTGGAGTAGTGGTTAGTAAGGTGGTGTAGTGGTTAGTATGGTGGTGTAGTGGTTAGTACGGTGGTGTAGTGGTCAGTATGGTGGTGTAGTGGTTAGTACGGTGGAGTAGTGGTTAGTACGGTGGAGTAGTGGTTAGTAAGGTGGTGTAGTGGTTAGTATGGTGGTGTAGTGGTTAGTACGGTGGTGTAGTGGTTAGTATGGTGGTGTAGTGGTTAGTACGGTGGTGTAGTGGTTAGTATGGTATGTAGGCTTGGTATTGGTTACCACCCCTCTTGCCCCACTGGTGTTAAAATCACTGTACAGCACAGTTTCTCTCGGCTTATTGCCTCATTTTTGGATAAGTGATGTTTAGCCTATTAACTGTGTTTGCTTCAGTCAGCCAACATTAGGCTGAAGACTATGAGTAGTTACATCGCTGTTACCTAGCGTCCCCCTAAGAGAGGGCGACAGAGTTAGCATAATTATCGAAGGAACAGTACGAGCGGATGGTTATTCCCATAGCTCACGGCTCCTTGCAGCCCTCATTACCCTGCTTTAGAATCATAAAGAGCCCCATAGGACACATGCACACACGCTTACATCCGACCCTCATCATATCCCGACGAGAGGTTAGACTCACAGCAAGGCTTTCGCTCACTTTCCTAACACAATGGCGCGCACACACATGCACACCCGCCCACCCCGATGCTTGATTAAAACTAGCATGAAGTCTACAAGATCACAACACGAGAGACTATTATTTCTCTCTCTGGCCTTTGGCTCCGAGCATCACAGACCCAGATGTGTTAATTAGACAGCAGCTATTATTCACCAGCCAGCAGAAGGAGGGGAAAAAGCAATCACGGGTCGCGCAGAGATGACATCAGCGACACCACTTTACCAGCACAGCTGACAGGGACTTCGGCCCATGACCTCGGCATGTGGGATTCGTTTGTAAAGGAATGGTAGCTGTCGCTTTGTTTTTGTAGATCTCAAGGTGAAATTTGAGTTACCCGTCGGCAGGCAGTTAGCTCTCTCTCATTCGGTGAGGTTAACTGACCCCAATGCAGACATTAACAGGGAATTATACTAATACTGATACTAATTTCTGCATAATTACATTGTTAGGATACACAAACAAAGCCATTCTGTGAGGCTGCATACCCACATACCAATTCAGATTTGTGGTAGGGCCTATGGGCGTTGGACGACTACAGCGCAAATGTCAAGTTTTCACAAAGCAGCTTTACAGGAATTTTAAAAGAATGAAGAACATGAAATCACACACTTTATCCCTTGTGAGCAAGCCAGAGGGAACGGTGTCAAGAACAACTCCCTCAACTGGAGGAAGAAACCTTGGGAGGAACCAGACTTACGAGGAGAGACCCATGCTCCTCTGGTCGCACAGTATTTAGTTTATAAACTAAAGCTGAGTCTGAAGGTAGAAGCTTTAGAAGCTGTACCGGAGATGACGATACTGGCATTGGTCACCTTCCTCACGGTGTCCAGTAGCGAACAGTAGTGCTCCTTCAGGACCTCGCTACGCCGGGCAGAGATGTTGTTGGTCCTAACTTGGATGACCACGGTCTCGAATGCGTTGCGTCTGAGGGCCGAAGGTAGACGCCTGGCGATGTCTAGGACACAAGCTCCTGGAAAACACAACACACTGGCGCGCGGTAATTTAACGTTGCGGACTATAGAGCTACCAATAACCAATACCTGTCCGGAGGGCTGAGACGCGGGGGCCGAGGCCTGCGGCACTGGGGCGGGCTACGGGGTCCGAGACGCCGGTGTGCGCGGTGAGTTGAGGACCGAGAACCGGTTGAAGTATACGGTGGGGCGGAGGGGCTGGCGTGGAGCTGGTGACTGCTGGTATGCGGGTGGGGACGAGGCCGGAGCGACCGCCCCCAGTAAGGCCTCTAGGAAGGACCCGAGCTGCGTCTTTTGCCGGATGAGATGTTCCTGTCTCCTCACGAGCGCGAGGATCTGCCGGTCCAACCGAAACAGCTCCGTGCTCAGCGACTGGAGAGTGCGTTGTTCCGGGGATGCCATGATGCTAGTTCTGACAGAGGGAGAGGAGAAAACAGAAGAATAGGAGAGAAGAGAAGAGAGAAGAAAAGCATGAGATGTGTCAAAGTTAGTAGTTTGCTAATTTGCTAGTTCAGGTGGAGTTTCAGGTGCTGCTCGCTCTGACGCTCTGCAAATGTAGCCCAGTGGCATAAAAGGAAATACAAATTTTAGGTAGGCTGCCATGTCAGCACATCATGGACAGGTAAGCACTCATCACCCTCCCTAATCCAGTACTTTCCCCCTACGGTGGCGCAAAACTATAGCAAGACTGTGAACACACCAATGCTGGACTCGCATAAAAACAACCAACATTTCAGTTCAACAGCACCCTTCACTATAAAACAACACCTGCACACCATAGGCACAACTCTTGCCCAGTGAGGATAACATAATCATAACTTAACTGAGAATGTATGTCTTACCTTTGATAACTCGATGCATTGAAGTAGCCATGATAGTTTTAATGTGTTAGCTTGTGTTCTAAACGAGCATCATAAACAGTAAAGGTGTAGACCACTGACAACATCAACACTATTAAATTGTTTTTCTTGAATGGTTTACAAATCATGCAGCTAATTTTTTTTTTTTATTACAATTTTTGGAGCTTCAAATTCCAACACAAGCAGTTTTAACAAACTGAAGGCCCGAGGCAACGGCTGATAGCACTGGTTCCCAAGAAGTAATAGAAGTCATTAAGAAAAGGTTGAGCTGTGTGGAGAGTCCAATGATGTTTAATTATTGACCATAATGTAGTGATAAAAATGAAATACAATTATTTCACATATAAAATGTATTAAATAGTCCTTAATTTGGTACGTCTGAAGATTGTGGCTTAATTTAATGTCCCAAATAGCCAGTAAACTGTGTAATATTAACAGTAAAATGAAATTTAAATATAAATAAATAATGTATCATGTCTGAATATTTATTATTTAGTCTAAATAATGTATTAAGTTTTCTTAAGGGACTAGTTTGCCTTGCATATATTAATCCACCCTCTATGCTATGTAACTCTAAACTCTGGATGTATTTAAAATATAAATGTAGGTCACTGACATGAAGACTATTATTTCCCCCAAAACTTGTAAATACATGACAAATGTGAAAATTTTCAAATATTATACTTTTATTTGATAAAATCATTTTCAGCGCATGCATATCATTTTTTTTCTCCAAAGTCTAAAAAGACAATTGCATCATGATGAAGATTCCAAATGACCTTCATGGTGTAATGTCAGGATCAGTGGTTTTTTAAATATAAATATAATATATACATATATATATATATATATATATAGTATATGGTTCAATTTAGCATGCCATTTGGCGGGAAAATATGTAATTATTTTAATAAAAATGTAAGAATTATAATAAAAATGTAAGTGTAAACTCAGGTTAAACTTTGTACAGGTGTCTAAGCAGATGTCCGTTCAATTAGTCTGAAAAGACAGATGGCATAACCAGAAAGTCAAATGATGCCCAGTCAAGTACAGCTTTGATAATGCAAACTACATTTATGATATAACTTAAGATATACCATGCACATACTGTATATGTGTGCTCTGACTCGACACATTTCCCATCAAATCACTCCAAATTACTTTGATCTTAACATTTTGATTATGCAGAAAAAAACTTTCTATTCTTTTTAAGCAGAACTTTTACCAAAAGTCTTAGTATGTGTGCTAGCTAGTAGCTGGTTGTGGTCATTCACTCTTACCCACATTAACACTTTTTTTGTTGAATTAAATGTTCAATTAAATAAAAGTTTAGTGAAATTAAAGTTAAATTATTTAATTAAAGTAATCAGTTAAAACTACAAATACATGCAATATATGAAAGGTTTTCGTGAAACCGTAAGCATGACCTTATTTACGTTACACTAAATGAACACATAAAAAAATTATATATATATATATATATATATATATATATATATATATATATATATATAAATATATCATTGCTGCTCAATGAAAAACAGGTACCCCCATTTTTTTCGAGTTTGAGTTTTCTACATCATTTGAACACGCCAATGGTCATTTACATTGTGCGAAAATTTAATGATCAACAAACCAATAGAAGTGCTCCAAAATAGCTTTGAAAAAATTCTGGTTCCATTAACTTACATTGAAAGTAAAGTGTGTTTTTGTTCTCTCCTGTAACATTGCAGTATATATATATATATATATATATATATATATATATATATATATATATATATATATATATATATATATATATATATATATATATGCAATACAAGACAGCCAATCAGATTACAGCTCAGTACAAGATGTCACAGTTAAAGGCACAGTAACGTAAAACAACCTGCTTCATTCCAAGGAGTCAAGAGAGGCTTAAAAATGTTTAGGTCCAAAATGACTCATGCCTATTTTTACACTTCACTCAATATTAATTCATTAAAAATGAGGACTCATCATTTAAAACAAGAAAAAAAAAAATAAGGAAAACTTGTGAATGACAGCTAGTGGGGGCAGAATTAGCATGATCTCATTTGCTTAATGCTAACTGATCCCTGGTAGCTTTTTTTCATCATTAGATGCATTAACATGAACCATTAACCTGGGATGTTCAGCTAAAGGAAGAATTTAAAGGGAATTATTCCATTAATGTGCAAATGAGTGGAATGAATGGGAGCTAGCGGACAGATGATTATCATGGGCTCTTTTGTGTAGCTCTAAGTGACTGCTAGGAGCACTGATTGATCGTTACGGGCAATTTTGCCCTGAAATATTCCGCCATATTTGAAAACCGTAGAAGAAAAATTCTATTAAAGGAAAACTTTACCCAAAAAATGCTAACGCGGCTCACAGTGAATAAAAGATAATGGGAAGAAAATGAGCATGAATCATTTGCATAATGCTAACTGGTCATTATTGCGGCCGTATATAAGATTTCATTACTAATTAGAAGATCACAGCATGAAAAAGCTTCCGAGCCGTTTTCCGGCTGAGCCAGATGCTAATGCACGGTTATAACTCTTCCCGAAGCTCCGGTTTCGCCCACAGATGTGTGCGTGTTTCCGACGGACAGGCGACCCCATCAACTTCATCCCATCACTCTCCCGCTAAGTCCCGCCTGATTGGGTTTCACAACCAGCACCAGGATCTGTTACCAGACCCCGTGGACGACGCTTTCCCGGACATGCCCCTGCTCCGAGGGAGATCGGAATGGAATTCTGGCTGGACGGGTCGGCCAGAAGATCCACAGAGGAGACAATAACTAGCCCACACCCAGCCCTCGGCGGACCCTCGCTAGGCCTTCACTTTCCGCCTCTTTCTCTTGTAAAGGGCCTTCTCCTTCTGAAAGTTTTCCCATAATGTTGCCAGAACATTCTCAGTGTCTTTTATTGCCTTCAGCTGGATGCCCTTTATAGGGGAATCGTACTCCCCCGTTGTGCCGGATCCCGCAGTGACGCCATATCTAGCGCTCCCCCCGCCACAGCCTGTGGTGTGTCACAGTGTGGTGGGTGAGGAAGCTTTAGTGCAATGCTAAGTGAAAAAGGCTGTGTACAACAACACTGTCGTATAGAAGTGTGTGTGTGTGTGTGTGTGTGTGTGTGTGTATGTGTGTGTGTGTGTGTGTGTGTGTGTGTGGGCCGGATTGTGGTAAGTCCATGGTTGACTGAGGATGTATACCACCATTCAAATACTGAGAATCACTGCCTTCAGTGAGCTGTTTGCTGCAAACGGATTGCCTGGGTATGTTCACAGGTTTCAGAGAGCTATCAGTAAGATCATCCAGCATAATAATCAAATGCTGTAGTAACATGTAAATCAGGCAAATTTCCCATGAATGCTTTGTCTAAAATAAAATATATGCCTGCAAAGTGTGAGGTTTGTGTAACAATGTTGATAGTATTTGCATCAAATTTAACATTTCATTTAAAAAGGCAGGCCATCAAGAATCAATTCTTATTTACAAAGGTGGCCAGGCAGATTTGGGTTGGACTTGGTGGGAGAAAAGTACTTTGGTGGGTGGATAAAATATATATTTATATATGCATATACAGGTGGTTAATATACACTTTTAACCTTTAATTTGTTGCTGCGCAAAGAGTTTGTGTAATGATTGCTTGAAAACACAAGTTTTATTGCATTACTTAAAATGTTTTAGTACGTTCTACTATTTTAAAAGTACATTAATATTTTTAAGTTGAACAGACTTAAAACATCAGGTTTTAGCTTGGACCACGCCCCTGTGGCACCTTGCCAGATTCTCATTGGTCAGCTAATCAAGGCTAGTTTGAGTTGTTTAGTGGACCTTGTAAAGGTTTCAAAGTCTTTTTCTATTTTCACTGTGAGATTTGGTGTTTTCTATGTTTAACTTCTTTTCCTCGGACAGAAACACTGTAGTGTCCTGGGATTTCTCTACAGTGAACCCTTTAAGGGTCAGGATGATCCTAGATGATCCCAGTGATGTAATTTGAATTAAAATCAAACTTAATTTAACTGTCTGTGTTCTTTTGATGTAGGAAAACATCAGCTTTTTACGGAGACTATTTTAAGTTTTTTCACAACTTAATTTAGATTTAGGAAACTCAATGTTGAGTTGAATTAAATTGTCAGTAGGTTGGATTTTACAATATATTTTAAGTACAAACAATCTAGATTTCATTGTATTCAACTCAAATGATTACTTGCAGTCTATTTGACATTTAAGTTGATTTTACTCAAACCATTTGATTTTCTCTAGTTTGCAATCACTTGCCTAAAACTATTCAAATACAATCAGCTAATCAGCTGGAGCTACAAAGTTGATGGTATTAACATGTATTGGATGCTTATAGCCATCAGGTTGTATATAAAGTATATAAATAATACAAAACCACCTTATAACTCCATCCCACATTCAATCAACCTGAATAGACATCCATGTTTTAAGGAAGCTATTACCACACATATTTGATTAATTCACAATTTATGCTAATGTAACCAGTAGTATATTACTTAGTTAGCTTATGACTAAGGTCATGAAGTTCTGCAGTTGTAGCCTATAAATGTAAGCCCATTTTAATTATATGTGCCATACGTTAAACAGATAACACTCTGAAATCATTACTTAGTGTATGTATAACCTATTTTTAAGAGGGAAGAGTGAGAGAAATACTTCTACTTTATGTATCTTGGTTTTGTGGACTCTGACCAATGTAACACTGACGAAACAGTCAGACATTCACAGATATGGATAAAAGGTTTGCTGGTAACAGGTGTCTCCACCAACACACCACCAAGTAGCACACAACTCAATACAGGGTGAAGGCTATCTCATACTATCTCATACAGGGTGAAGGCCATCTCATACTACCCTCTCTCTCCAGGGAGTTGATCACCGCCCATCATTTGTTTGTATTTAAATGATGTCCCAAGGTGGCATCATATCAGCCCCCCTTAATGTTGACACCTCAAACTCCAACCCCTCCCTTTTGACCCTTTTCTGACTTCTACTTAAATCATGTTAGACTGGAGTTAGGTCAAAACCTGAGATCACTAAACAAACAGTCCAAAAGGGACAAAGCAGAGACATAAACATAAAGTCGAGAGTCCAAAAACGGGTCATTACAACAAATCACAATCAAGAAACGCTCAGTAGAGCACAGGATAAGGCTCAATACTTCACAACAAGGAAGTCTCAAAACAGAGCTTAACTAGTCTACGCTCTAATCAGAATTCAGGTGAACATGATCGATACCGGTCAGCTGACCGAGAGTCCGGAGTCACGTGATCTACCGATGACTGCTGGGAAACGGAGTTCATGGACGTACGCAGCGAGACTTTTTTGATTTAACTCTCCAGAGATTTGATCACCCCCATCCTTTGTTTGTATTTAAATGACCCCCCAAGGTGGCAACATATCAACCCTCCTTAATGTTGGCACCCCAAACTCCCCCCTCCCATTTAACCCTTTTCTGACTTCTACTTAAACCATGTTAGACAGAGTCAGAGATGGACTAGACTGGACTTCAAGAGACTGAACCAGCAACAGGCTGATGACCCAAGCTGTGCCCATGTATGCTTCTGCATGCACCTGCTTCATGACCGCTAACAGACTGGTTGTGATGGACAGAGCTGTACTCATACATTCCTGTGTGTGTCAATAAACTCAAGTCTACGGTGAAGATCTCCTGACTTCTGATTCCTGAAGGCCGAATTTCTAACAACAGTTAACAAGAGGACTCCTAAATGACTGACAGTGTTGTGTAATTTCCAGAATGGTATTAGAATAAAATTAATATTCAGAAAGTCTTGTTTTCTTACAGTAATTAAAGGTTGTTGCAGACAGTTATGTATACTAACTCTTGACAAGACATCAGTACAGTAGATAGTTATTAACACTATTATACAGTAGATATTACAGATGTGTCTCAAAACCTAGTGGTATCTACAATAACAGCATTTTAAGTCATAGCTCCCAACACATATCCTGTCCCAGTTCTTATATACTTTATGTCTATCAATCTATCATTCTGCTCTGAGATTTAGAACTGGTGACCCTTACAGTACTCACCACTGTAGACTCTATGATAGAGTTGGTTGGTCTTCACTAGCTGCACGAAGAGAATCTCATTGGCTTATTTTTATCTATAAATCACTCTCTGGCCATTTGCCAGCTTACATCTCTTCTCTGATTTCAATAAATAATAATAATTATCAGGCTCACTCCGATCACCTGTCAGGTACCGAGAGTTTTTAGTGAACTGGGAAAATCTGCTTTTAGCTACAGTGCACCAGCTCGCTGGAATTCTTTACAGGAAACTCTGTAGCTCAGCTCGCTGGGATCACTGAACCATTTTAAACTTTTAGTTTCTAATCACCATCAGAAAGCATGTGATTGTTTTAAATGAGTTTATCTTTTATTAGTATTTAAATTTGTATCTTATTTGTTTCATTTTTTAATGTATTTTATGTTTATTTTACATTCTTAATTAGATTTTTTTCTATCGTGATTGTTTTCAATTCGTTTATTTTTTATTAGTATTTTAATTTTTATCATATTTGTTTATTTTTTTGTATTTTATGTTCATTTTATATTCATTTATTACGTTTTTTTTATTTTATTCATCTATATTAAATGTTTATTTAAAAATTTGTGTTTTATTGATTATTATTATTTTTGTTCGTTTTTTTTTTTCAATCCCTTAAAATGTAAATGATCGGCTGCATTGCAAATGAGGGTCACCCCTCAATGTATTTCTGAGATAAAATAAAGGTTGGTTGATTGATTGATTATGTATACTGTCTACTGAGGTTCCTTCCTTTGGCCCAATTGGAAGGAAGCATCAAACAGTTCCTCAGCCACTTCTATAATTCAATGATGCAACACAAGACAAACCTTTTCCAACATGATGAACGCGAGCAGAGCTATGAGCGGTGACATCATTTGTAAGCAATAGACCTGCAATGAAATCCACAAGAGGAGAACCCATGGTGCTGAAACACTGAGAAGAAGCTGCAGCTGAGGTCAGTAAACACTGCTTACATGCAGTGGGCGGGAACAAGCCGTGATGCAGTCTCTCTCTAACTGAAGCATCTCCATGATCTGTCTTATGAGAAACAGCTGCCTATGTAGTCAGTGCCTGCTTAGAGAGCTCACTAGGTTTTGGGACAGACACCAATGTTTCTAGAACTTCTTCTTGTCCCATTGTCTCCAGAATACATACTTGAAATATTGAATAGAGCTAGGTCTATTTTATAATGTTTCTGTGTACTCCAAAGCAAGGTTAGAATAGTTTGGATTTTTAATTATAGTTTAGTTTTATTTTGATTTTTTGTCTCTAATTCAGTTAGTTTTAATTAGTTTTAGAGTGGGCTTGATAGTGTTTATTAGTTATTATTTGTTATTACTTCTTAGTTTTAGTTTAGTTTTCATTAGTTCTAGTATTTTTTTTACACTTTGGGCTATTTTTCAGGTGCAGAATGAAAAAAGTTCAGAATAAGTATTGTGTAATAAAAACTTAACAAAGGTTATTCAGTCTTGCAGCACCGGGTGAGTTTAAAAACTAAACTTTTTGAAGGCAACCGAGTCACATGTGGACATTCCAGTCTCGATAAACGTGTATTAACTAACCAGCAGTGGGGAACCGTCATGGCCCTCTACGTGCTCTGAGAGGGCCTAAAATATTCTTAACACACACACATATATTTTTTTTATTTTATCTACTTACAGTTTGACAATCAACATCTAAACAATTACAAAAATATAGGCAAATAAATTATTCAATTGTGTCTATTCAATCTGTGTTGGAGTGTGAGGGGTTAAGTGGAAGCCTGTGAGTCTGTATCTCCCCCTATAAGGACTGTGATGCCTCCGCAGAATGTTGGTGATTGGTGGTCCCGCTGTTCATGTACAGAGGGGGCCAGGCAGCTATAATTCAGTGCGATATGTTCATGAGGGAAACGTTTACGTGCACGAAATGTTAAAACGTGCAGCTTTATATCTTCACCTCAGATTTTTGCACGCTCGAGTTTTAACATTAATGTGACGGCCCTCGAGCACGTGGTCTACAGATTCTTCTGAAGCTCAGACGGAGCTGTGTGATGTTCAGTTATTTATAAGGAGGAACCTTATTTTGTTTAAGAAGTTGTCTATGTTGTACAGATGTTGCATTCCTGTCCTCTCATTTTTTGTTTTTTGACTTGGGGGGTTGGGGTTGAGGGCCCAGGCTTAAGGGTCAAGGTTCGCTACTGCTAACCAGCAGTTTGGTTGCCGGTGAAAGCATTCCATTATGGTTGTCTCCTTCCCGGTGCTCCCTGGCCAGGATGTGGCTACACTTTTGGGGGAGCTACTCAGAGAGGCTATAGCTTGTCAAGGTTCTCGCAATTAGCCCTCTCGCGCAAGCTTCTCAAACGGACTTTGAGATTGAGACTCTGCCGAGACTTCTCCCAACTTGTGCTGTCGCTGTTTAGCAGGCTAGTGTGGAGAGCAGAACAGACTGTAAACAAGAAGAGGCATCAGGGGGCTGTACGGCTCCGGCAGCTAACGTAGAACTACTCAAGTGGGAAAAAATCCATTTAATATCAGTCCACAAGGCTTATGAGTAAATTGTCAAAGACGAAAACGAATTCTATCTATAATTTTAGTACGTTATAGTAAGTTTTTGTCACGCCTCCCTCCGATTAGCCCAATGATTCAAGATTCAAGAGTTTTATTGTCATATGTACAGCAGAACAGACAGTTACACTGTACAATGAAATTCTTACTTTGCTGCTCCTCCATTCACCAATAGATAAAGATAACAAATAAAAGAAATAAAAAATATATACAAAATAAACAAAGTATAACAATATAAGTTAAACTTAAACCAGACTACGAGACAGACACGGCCAATCACAGGCGCTCTGGATCTCCAGAGTATTTTAACTTTCAGCCGTCACCCATCACGTCACCCATACATAAACCCTTCCTAGCCACAGATCAGGTAGGAAGTTTTGTTATTGTGTTCACACGTGCTAACTGAGCGTTCATCATTCCGTGTTTGACTCGTTTTGATTTCTCGGTTTTTGATATTTGGATCTGCCCTTGATATATCTGTTGATCCCGTATTTGACCCTGCTCTGTTTTTCAACTTCTCCGTTTGCCTAGCCCTCGTGTTTTGTTTGTCTATCTCTGGTTTTGACTACCGATTAAGCCAACCCTGTGTTTATTAAAGAACCTTTGACTTTTAACCTACATCTGTTTGAGAGCCTCACGGGTTTGTAAATGCATAATACAGTTCTGGTTAGTTATTGTTTTTTCTTTTAATTACAGCTTTTATTTATTTCAGTCACCGAAAATATTTTCTCAATTTCAGTTTCCGTTATTTCTACGTTTTAGTTACCGATAATAACCCTGCTCCAGTGAATATATCCCTGAATGAAACACAAGTGATTCATATGTTGAGTGAACTTTTCACTGTTAGTCTACACTCTGTTCTTGAAGGCCCTTCTAATCAGCTTTGATGAAACAGTTCCCTGTAGCACCTTAATATTGCTTTCAAAACATTAAAATTTTAAGTACATTAGCTCTTTCTCAGTCCTCGTAATTACGCCCCGCTGGACGCTGTGCGTTTGACTGCCGAGCCTGGAAGAAGCTCTTTGGCTTCACACAATACGTTCTGATGACCGCAGTGCAGCCTCGCTCGCTGCAGAATTATGAAAGCCCTGGCTCGACGCTACCTACTGCTTCACGAAGAGCTTGGACTCCAGACCTCACGGTGTTTTTTTATTTTTTATTTTTTTTTATTTTTACTTCTTTCATAAGAAGCTGCAGCCTCGTTTCTCCGAACGCAATGAGCCGTCACGCCATTTCACCATCCCGTCCGAACGAGGGAGGAAAGCCGCAGAGTTCACTTCACACCCAGTGTGTGGAGCCTGATAGAGCTGGAGAGCAGCCACGTTCCGCTGAGCGGAGCGCCGAAATTCAGGACAGGGATGAAGAGAGTTCCACTCAGCAACAAGAAAGAGAGGATGAAAGAGACTGGTGCAGCTCGTGTACTTGGCTTAAGCGGAGGTGCCAGTGTTTCTCAGCCTAATCTCCAGAATTCAGCATCGATGCAATATTTACAGTCACATCATTCTCCACGCATCCAAAAAACAGAACATCAAAACCCTCCATGAAATAGCTGGAGATGACAATACGGCTCTACACAGACCATAACACGGTGACACAGCTTGCTCTGTTCTGTCATCCCACAGAAACTTTATGCAAATGAGCTGCGCCATGACCAATCACTGTGGCCTGATTGTGTTATGCACCTAGTTGAGCTGTATCTAAGGTTCCACGTTAACGACACAACATACAATGTAACCACCGGTGATGTATTCACTGTAACAGATGGATGATAGCGATACAGCTTATGTAGTTACACAACTGCATCTAAATAGTTATAACAGCCTAACATATTACTCATATGTTAAGCTCATATCACTCCTGTGCTGGAAAGACTACACTGGCTCCCTGTTCGTGCCCGTATTGATTTTAAAATTCTCGTACTGACGTATATGGCAGTGCATGGTACAGCTCCAGGGTATCTAGGCGAGTTGATATAATCCTTCTTTACTCTCTGTACTCGGTACTCTTACTCTACAGCAGCCGGTCTGTAAACTTACAGTCTGTAAACTTAGGTCAGTGGGGGAGCGAGCATTTTCTTATAGAGCTCCTCGGCTACAATAGTATCTTTTAAGGAGTTATTTAAGACACATCTGTTTAGATTAACTTTTAAATGTAATTTTTTTTTATTTTATTCAATTTATATACATACATTTTTGTATTGAGTGTTGTTATGTTTATATGTAGTGCTTTGGGTTTGAGAAAGACACATTATAAATTATTATTATTATTATTATTATTATTATTATTATTATTATTATTATTATTATTATCACTATTATTATTATTATTATTATTATTATTATTATTATTATTATTATTATTATATTTAGTGTCTCTAATAACTATGTGGTTACATGTGAACGACAAATGTAACAATAATGTAACTACTGGTGATGTATTCACTGTTACAGATGGATCATAGTGGTGCAGCTTAGGTAGTTACACAACTGCATCTAGATAGTTGTAACAGCGTAACATATTAAGAATCACTAATAACTGTGTGGTTACACGTGAACGACACATATAACAATAATGTAACTACTGGTTATGTATTAACAGTTACAGATGGATTATAGTGGTACAGCTTATGTAGTTACACAACTATATCTAAATAGTTGTAACAGCTTAGCATATTGTCTCTAATAACTGTGTAGCTACATGTTTACGTTATATGCAACAGCAATGTATCTACTGGTGATGTATTAACTGTAACAGATGGCTCACTATGGTACAGCTTATGTAGTTACACAACTACATCTATATAGTTGTAACAGCTTAACATATTTAGTGTCTCTAATAACTATGTGGTTACATGTGAATGACACATGTAACAATAATGTAACTACTGGTGATGTATTAACTGTTACAGGTGGATTATAGTGGTAAAGTTTAAGTAGTTACACAAAAACATCTAAGTAGGTGTAACAGCTTAGCATTTTAAATGTCTCTAATAACTATGTGGTTACACACGAACGACACATATAACAACAATGTAACTACTGGTTATGTATTAACTGTTACAGATGATTTATAGTGGTGCAGCTTATGTGGTTACACAACTATATCTAAATAGTTGTAACAGCTTAACACATTAAGTGTCTCTAATAACTATGTGGTTATGCATTAATGACACAAGTAACTGTAACTACTAGTGATGTGTTCACAGTTACAGACGGATTATAGCGGCAAAGCTTATGTAGTTACACACTGCGTCTAGATAGTTGTAACAGCTTAGCATATTAAGAGGCTCTAATAACTGTGTAGTTACATATCAACGATACATGCAACAATAACATTACTACTGGTGATGTACTCACTGGGTGGTGAAGATTAGGTAGTTACACAACTGAATCTGGATAGTTGTATTGGCTTAACACATTTAGTGTCTCTAGTAACTATGTGGTTACACATGAACAACACATGCAACAACAATGTAACTACTGGTGATGTATTCACTGTTAGAGATGGCTCACAATGGTACAGCTTATGTAGTTACACAACTGCATATAGATAGTTGTAACAGCTTAGCATCTTAACGATACATGCAACAGTACCGTTACTACTGTTGATGTATTCTTTATTCTTTAGATAGTTGTAGCAGCTTAGCATAATAAGTTGTTGTTAATATGTGTATAGTTTCACATGAATATGAAGTTTAAAAAAACAATTGAAAAGAGATAAATAAGCAGTAGTACAAACACAAAAGACAGAAACACAAGACTGTATGTGCAAAATGAGACTCTGGGTCTGTCTGAAAACACAAGAAGGCACTGTCTAGGTAGGCAGCTGTTTAAGTAGCAGCATTCGCTCCTCATCTCTCCTCATGAGACAGATGATTGAGATGCTGTAGTTAGGGAGAGACTGGGTCACAGCTTGCTCCCGCCCACTGTATGCGACCGGTGTTTTAGCTTAGTTTAGCTACTGTTTACCTGGCGAAGTTACCATAGCCTGAGGCATAAATATCTTAAATGCTAATCTAATCCCTCCTGTATAAAACTGCAACGTGGTCAAAGACTAAAATGCTGTGTTGCGTGGTCAGCCGAGGACTGTTCGATGCTCCCTTCCGATATGGCCAAAATAAGGTGCCTTCATAGACAGTACATTTAAGGTATCTAAGAATTGGGACAGCCTACATGTCAGGAGCCGCATATTAGGACATAAAATGTGGTCTGTGTAGACCCTCACCAGGTGTTGAGACAGACCAAGTATGTGCAAAGCCAGTAACTGCCGCTGTCAGTGTCAGAATGTGGCTGGAACTGGTGCAAACAGTTCTAATTCTAATACATAGAATGCATAGAATACATTGACACATGCATTAATGTATTTTATAAGAAGAATTATACATCAGTGCTTATACCTAAATTAAAAATAGACTGATGCCCAAGTTTCTAACCAATTGAACAGGTGATCCTGTAAATAATCAGTTAAATAGGACAACAAACATCTGTATCTGATTACATCAGATATCAGAAAGCTTACATATGTTCTGTGCATTGTGCCATGATGGAACTTTGTGTCAACTGCTACACCCTCAGTTACATCACTGTGCCATTCGGATGCGCCAGCATTGAGATAGGATGGGACTGTTTCAGCTCACGCCCACTTTACATAAAGACTCTACCTGTAGACTGCCTCTACCTGTGCAGCTTCTAAAGCTTTGCTATCCAGATTTTAAACTGAGACTCTTTTCTTTGGTGTTTAGTTTAAAATGTAAATACTGTTTGACCAGAGGAGGATGAGTCTCCCCTTGTGAGTCTTGGTTCCTCCCAAGGTTTCTTCCTCCAGTCTGAAGGAGTTTTTCTTGCCACTGTTGCCTCTGGCTTGCTCACTGAGGGATATATTTTGTAACTGTCTATTTTCAGAACTTCTGTAAAGCTGTAAATTTTCAGAACTTATTGTAAAAAGATCTATACAAATAAACTTGAATTGAATTGGAAGGTTATGATATTGAATATAGTGGAGGCCAGAAAACATCTGCAAAGGATGCAAAGTTAATGCTGTGAACTTTAAAAGACTTACAAACAGTTACGGAAGACAGCTCAGGCTTTATACCAAATACAAAGTGCATTGAAAGTAAGTGGAAGTTTCTCAAATTGACCTATCTGCTCCTCTTAAAAATAAATGCATATGAAGTCTGATATCATTTTAAAGCAGTTTAAAAAAACACAAGCACACCAAATGCAAACCTAGTCAACTCACACTGCTGCTTGTCTTACTCTGACTGAACTCAGATCAGATTGCTGAGTAGAGTGGATGCAAAAATTCACATTTGTTTTCTCAAATTGGAATAAAATCTATTCAATTTGGCCAAAAAACTTTGCATGTAAACACAGCCACTGAGAAAACTCTTTAACAGGCTTCTTTTTTTTTATTATTATTTTTTTTAAACCTGTCATGTATGGCAATTTTCACAATCAGAATGATAATCCGAATGCGTTGATGTACCAAACATATTTGCTTTTACAAGAACAACTCTATAGGTTATCTTTAGCCTACTCTTGTTGAACTTTGTATTTTTATTTATTTATTTATTTATTTATTTAGCTATTTACGCCAGGCCTGACAGGCAATAAAGAAGGGCAAAAAAAAAAAAAACCTAATAAAAAATCTTTAACAGGCTTTACTGGTACCTGTTGAACATACTGCAGTGTAATAAAAACTGTGAGTCAGATTTATACTAGATGATTGAACCTGGCTTATGTAGCTCTGAGAAAACTGGCCTGGATCTCTTAAAGTGATCAATTTTCATTTTCAGGTGCCTAAACCTTGAATAAAATAAACCGTTCCACTGATCTACTGTTACAAGCAAATAAAATGCCAGTTAGAGGCCTATAATCCTGAGGATATGAATTATGGACTGAATGTTGCAGCTTAGTACATCATTGATATCCAGAGTGAGAGAGGATATCTGGTTAATGAGACTCCAGCAAAGGCGATATCTGTAACCTAATGACTTCATTTCACTGCTGCTTAATGTAAGTAGGTCTCGTTCACATCAAGAATAGCATGATATCTGTTGTAGTGCTTGTTAGCGGTTCTACTGAGAAGTACATTAGCAATTACTGCTAATGGTAACATGGCAGTGTTATATTATAAAGCACAATGATCTCATCACAGCAAATAGTATCTATGAGTATAGGGCATATATACACTACAAAATATCAGCTGTCCACTGTTATACCCTTATTAGCCCTACTGTGCCAATAGCACCAATAGTAATGATTATTTATTAATATTTCTATTATTAAGCAGTAACTACAGTGAATTATCCTATATATATATATATATATATATATATATATATATATATATATATATATATATATATATATATATATATATATATATAGTGTTGCATTACCTGATTTCCCAACTATTTTAAACTAGATGCTGTAGGGAATACACAACATAACACACTAATAAGTGACTCTAGTCATTGTTTAAGGATGTAATAATAAGCAGCCAGTTAATTACCAACTATTGGCTTGATAGGGCTTAACAAAAGCCTCACATGTACTCTTAAAAATGCTTAATTAAACTCTACTATAAAAATATACTGGAATAATCATATATTATTGGCAAGATATTGATTTGATCAACAGTAGGCACTAAAATGTGGTACAAAATATGCATATAATGTATAATGTACAAATAAAATTGTTCTGTAAAATGCAGTTTTTACTGTAGATACTGCTTAATAATGTAATCATGAGCAGCCAACTTGTTACCAACTACTGGCTTGATAGGGTTTAATGAGAGAATAACAAGAACAGACTCACTTCATTACTTACCACTCACCACTACCTCAATACTACCGAACAATGCAGTAAGAACCAACTAGTTCATTAGTGGCTTTTGGCTTGATATGTTAGTTACCAGGTATCACCAACTTTCTGCAGACTCACTCACTACAGACCTCCAAACTCCATGTGGCCGTGGCCTTCAGATCAGCTCAGGGACAGAGCATAGAGAGCTTCATGGAATGGGTTTCAGTGACCAAGCAGCTGCATCCAAGCCTTATATGGCCAAGTGCAATGCAAAGTGTTGTATGCAGTGGTGTAAAGCACACCACCACTGGACTCTGGAGCAGAGGAGATGTGTTCTCTGGAGTGACCAATCACACTTCTCCATCTGGCAATCCGATGGAGAAGGTACTTGACTTATTCCATTGTGCCAAGTGTAAAGTTTGGTGGAGGGGGGATTATGGGGTTGCTCACGAGGTGGGCTCAGACCCTTAGTTCCAGTGAAAGAAACTCTTAATGCTGTACTCAAGTGTTAACTAATACATAATAATGCTAATACATTCTTAACTCAAACTTGTTTTTGCTTTATTAAGTGTTAATGTACCGGTAATGATCAACAGCTGGTTTACCAAAGCTGAATAAGAGTAATATAACTGCATTATAATGTCAGCCAATGATAAATGGCTGTAAAACTGTTTCTTATATTGAGGTAACAGAATAGAATTCATCATGAAATATTCTTACGGTGCAAACGTGTAAAAGACTTTCCTTATAACAGCAGCAATGTATATTTTTGACTTGTAATGTTTCTTTCCTGCTACCCATAGGACTTAGTGGTTGAGTTTTAGGTCATTTCCCGTTTGGCGCTAGCTCACTGGCTCAATGCTTAGGAAGGAGCGATGCCCGTTTCGAGTTGGCACCCGCCAATCCCACAATCCCTCTGAAGCCCAAAGCAAAGCTTGTGTAAATTTTCCCCACTGACTGCACCGAGTTTATTTTTGCTAGCCGAGTCCAACTGGGCTACGGTGAAGGGAAACGGCGGGGCCTTTCTTGATGCTTCCCGAGCGTTTCTCTTTCTCCTTTTTGTCCTCCTCTCCCCCTCCTTCAGTCTGCCTTTCTTTCTGCACCATCCTGGCCTGCTATGCCTTCAGCTCAGACAGTCCTTGAACGTGAATGCCTTTAACACTTGGGCCCAGATGAAGGGTGGGGGCTTCAAAGCTGCAAATAGAGTCAAAAGACTCTAACCACTGTGTCCTGGTGCAGCACGCTAATTCCCCGCTGCGCTCTAATTAGTAGGTGCACCTACTAATGCACTGTAAAGCCTGATAAGTTGAGTTTACTTAATGCTTTAAAGAACCAAGAGTGGGCTGGCTCGTTTTTATTTCCCCCAACTTAATTCATCTCTGCCTCTTAAATTAATTAGTGTAAATTACACATGGAAATGAAGTTAGAAGAACTGAGATGACTCAGGCCATGAATCACTTAAAGCATGTAAATAGGCCAAATGTCTCTCTTTATGCACTGCACAGATTGGGAAACGCCTATAATGTAAAACAAGCTGATTACAACATGAAAGGATGTGGGGAGAAGGGGTGGTAGGAGGGGGCTGCAGCAGCCCTATTTTCAGGATCATTCAGCTGCTGTAAAGACAAATTAAAGGAGGTGAAATTTAAAATAACCGGAGTAGAGTCAAGTATTATAATTACACTATGTTGCCAAAAGTATTCACTCACCCATCCAAATCATTAAATTCAGGTGTTCCAATCACTTCCATGGTCACAGGTATATAAAACCAAGCACCTAGTCATGCAGACTGCTTCTACACATATTGGTAAAGAATGGGTCGCTCTCAGGAGCTCAGTGAACTCCAGTGTGGTACCGTGATAGGACGCCACCAGTGCAACAAGTCCAGTCCTGAAGTTTCCTCACTACTAAATATTCCACAGTCGACTGTTAGTGGTGTTATAACAAAGTGCGGTTCAGCGGATGCTGAGGAGCATAGTGCACAGAGGTCCCCAACTTTCTACAGAGTCAATCGCTACAGACCTCCAAACTTCATGTGGCCTTCAGATCAGCTCAAGAACAGAGCGTAGAGAGCTTCATGGAATGGGTTTCAGGAGCCAAACAGCTGCATCCAAGCCTTACATTACCAAGCACAAAGCAGAGCCACCACTGGACTCTAGAGCAGTGGAGATGTGTTTTCTGGAGTGACCAATCACACTTCTCCATCTGGCAATCCCATGGATGAGTCTGGGATTGGCCATTGCCAGGAGAAAGGTACTTGTTTGACTGCATTGTGCCAAGTGTAAAGTTTGATGGAGGGGGGATTATTATTATGGTGTGGGGTTGTTTTTCAGGAGGTGGGCTCATTAGTTCCAGTGAAAGGAACTCTTAATGATTCAACAGACCAAGAGATTTTAGGCCCCTTCCTGTTCCAACATGACTGCCCACCAGTGCACAAAGCAGCTCCATAAAGACATGGAGGAGCGAGTTTGGTGTGGAAGAACTTGACTGGTCTGCACAGAGTCCTGACTTCAACCTGATAGAACACCTTTGGGATGAATTAGAGTGGAGGCTGCGAGCCAGGTCTTCTTGTCCAACATCAGTGTCTGACCTCACACATGCTCTTCTGGAAGAACTGTTGGTCAAACATTCCCATAAACACACTCCTAAACCGTGTGGAGAGCCTTCCCAGAAGAGCTGAAGCTGTTATAGCTGCAAAGATTGGGCCAACATCACATTAAACACTATGGATTAAGAATGGTGTATCATTCAATATGTGTGTGTTTGTAAAGGCAAGCGACTGAATACTTTTGGCAATATAGTGTATGTATTTAATAAAAAAGTTTCTATATTTATATGAATTACATTTGACTGCTGTTGTAGGCTATGCTCAGGCTATGCTTACTAGCTATGACATTAGCTAACCTGGTCCTAGCTCCTACATTGTAAAGGCCGTACACATACAGTAGCGACCGATGCAGTGACCGGCGCTACCGAGAGGTTCCAAAACTATTCCCGCGCCATCGATTCGCCGGAGCGGCTGTGAAATTGAACTGTCAGGTGTTCTGTCGGCTGCTGATATGATATTGATTCTGCTCTGTTTTCAGAGAATCTCGGCAACAAGGCCTTATAATCCCGGGAGGCGCTACCGGCGGCTATGAGCTAGCGCGTTGCTCCCATTCAAAGTGTCACTCCCAGTAATTTTGAATTCGATGCTGGAGAGATAAGAGGAGCGCGTGTTTCTGTGCGTGTGAGCAGTCATTCATTTCAGAGGTTTCAGACGTTGCTCGTGTGTCCGGCACGGCCTGACCAATTGCTCTTTTCTTTCCCTCCCCGGCTCATCAATTAGCGAGGCTAGCCAACACGCTCAGGAACGAAAAGAACATGACTTTGCGTTTGTAAGGACGAGGCTAATAGTGGCGCTAGATTAACAAAAGGCAACACCATCGCTCACTCTGTCAACATGGAGCCTTAATCAGAGAGAGAGAGAGAGAGAGAGAGAGAGAGAGAGAGAGAGAGAGAGAGAGAGAATGAGAGAGAGAGAGAGAAACACTGGTTGAAGGTTTGCTTCTTAAAGTTAAATGGCAATGAATCACAGTCTTCTATTCCAAAGCTTGTTTATTATGTTCTAATGTGAGCTGCTAATCAAGGAATCCCCATGACCATGTGGTAATAAAGGTGAATGATATCTCTATGGTCAGTATGATGGTTTAAGGAAGAGATAACAAATGTATACCAATAAATTATAAAGAGTCTGCAAATGATAAAAAATATAAGAGACCACGACAATGAATTTGCAAGACCAGAACCTGTTTTATTCTTAATTCTCAATACCTAACTGTTAATAAATGCTTAGAAAATGCCTGGAAATAGCTTTAAAAGAACCTTTATAACATCTTTATTAATAATGTTGTAAGAACTTACCTATAGCAGAATCTATGTATTTTCAATAAACAGTGACTTAATTGAATGAACTGAATTAATTGCTAGTTAATAATATTTATGTTAGAACCTGTTACTAATGGACATGAGCTCCAATAGAATAAAACACTGTAACTACACCTTCCACTGCATGGTGTTGCTGTTTGGTAAAAATAATAGTTTATACACTACCGCTAAAAGGTTTAAGAAGACTACCAATAAAAAGCTTTAGAACAGTTCCAAAACTGTTTGACCGGTAGTGATCTAAATTGTTGACGGGTAATGTGTGTATATGCGGTAATACATATATACATCTGCTTTATCCTGCTAGTCAGGGTCAGGGGGAGGGGTCTGGAGGCAATCCCAGCACCATCGGGCGAAGGTAGGGTACACCATGGACTGGCCAACACACACTCACTCACGCACACACTCACAGATACAGGCAATTTAGAGTGACTAATCAACCTAACATACATGTCTTTGGTCTGTCGGAGGTAAACAAAAAAAAGTGACAAATTTTGGAGCATTTCTATTGGTCCATTCATCAAAAAAATTTCACGCAATGTAAATCCAGAAAAAAAAAAACAAATCAGCAAAAATGGAGATTTCCATGAGCGACAACACATATAGTTGAAAAAGTGACTTTGAAAGGACAAACGCCAAATACTTGATGAGCTCTAAACTTCTGTGCAAACGTATGAATGTGATTTGAAAGAAAACAGGACGACTACTAACTGTGAGCAACATTAGCCTTGCAGCTACAGGTTTCAGATATCATGTCTTTACAACACCTTCATTTTTTCTTAGAGAAAAACAGTATAGACTCAGAGGGGTAGAAAAAAAATGTGTATATATATATATATATATATATATATATATATATATATATATATATATATATATATATATATATATATATATATATATATATTTATATATACACTACCGCTCAATTCGCTAAAGAAAGTTGTTTCTTTCTGGTCATTTTGAGTCGGTCAGCAAGCCATCAACTGCTGATGCTTCAGATACTAAACTAACCTAGAATGTTGTTCTCCCTTTTATACTCACTTATTAGTAGAATGTTTTTCAGCTGTGCTTCACAATTGAGCAAGAGTGTCCTAACAACCAATTAGTCCAATAACATCCTTAACTTCGATTGGTGGCCGTACCAGGAGATTTAGACAGAGGACTGAGAATTACTGATAATAGGACTATATGCAAAATAAACCTCTATACAAAAATAGACTTTAATACAAAAATTATTTATTCTTTAAAAATCATCTGATGCACTTAAAGTAATTGTGAAATGGACAATATTGTTTGAGCGGTACTTTTGAGCGGCAGTGTATATATATATATATATATACACTGAGTTGGCACTATGGATGTTGGTTTGGACACGAGCAGGCGAGATTCCAAGTTCAAGTGCACCTGTGATGTATTTGATTTTACACAAAAACAAAAGAAAAACTGAATCAAACGGAAAGAAAACGAAAGATAAACAAGACTGTTACTTGAGGCTTCACAACAAGGCTTATTCTCATCACACTAGTTCTTCTTCAGCCATTACAAGCAGCTAACAGCATATCGTTGCAGGGCTTACACACCCGTCCTCCTATACAGGTAGCTGAGAAGACCAGGTGAAAGAACACCAAGTGCTCTTATCGTCGAAGCCCCGTCAGCTAAACTAATAACTCGCCTAAGTGTCGATGTCCCGAGGCGCTGACTTACATACACACACATACATATATACACACACACATCTGCACAGCTGTTGACTAGTCATTACTGATTTATACATATTACCAGTAAGTATTAATTTATTAATTTATTTCTTCCTTTGCAGGTTTTACCCCCTTTAGGATGCTGAGGCCCCTCTCCCTCCCTGAAGGTGGATCCGCCCAACAGGAACACGAACAGGAACACGAACAGCCTTGGTTCCCTTTACCACCCATTTGCCCTCATCCCCTTCTATACAGGACATCAAGGTAGGTCCAAGTTACATATGCCGGTTGTTACTGTTAATTTCAGTGATGGGCGTATGGGCGTACATATATATATACCCTCTTGAGACCAAGACAAATTAATGTTTGATAATTTTAGTAATTTCAACATAAAAAAACATTTTATGTGATTTTTTATGGAATGTCCTTTATAGTGGACATCAGGACATTGGTGATGACATATTTCTTGTTTTCTGTACTGCATCATCAGCACCAACTCAATCCTGGAGTAAACAAACATTGTTTACCTTTTTATACCATTTTCACTTTTGGCAGTATAGGAAATATTTCAAATGCACTGTATATGAACATAAAAAGGAACAAATAAGAACCAATTCCAAAGGTTATTATTACTTTTATTTAAAAAAAAACAGATGTAAACAGTTTTTAGTCCCACTAGCTAAACCTGTGTTAATCACTCCAAACCTTCAGCCAAAGTTTCACACATTCCACACATAGTTCCCAACTTCTCTTACAGTCCATTTCATTTTAATGTTCTATTTTTAAATGTACAATTATGTAACATTTTCTAATAAATTAGGAATAAATAAAACAAGTAATCAATTAAAAATAAGTAATGAATTTTTTCATGTTTACAGAGCTTGTTGCAAAATGATCTGCCTCAGTCAAATTCCTATCACCTGTGACACAATTAATTTTATATAAAACCAGATTTAGTCCCAATGTCCACTACAAAGGACATAAAAAAAGTATGGTGTTAGTTAGTTAAACATTTGTGCACATCAATGAAAAGTGCTTTGAGGACTAACTACAACAGTTTTTCTACTACAGGTTTTAGAAACATAATAAATACATATTACTGTCAAGCTTATCTTTCTTACCCCCATAAAATGTGGTAACTGAGACGTAGCCATTTTCAAAAAGGCAGAACTTCTGTTGAGAATGACACACACCAACACATGAATATTATTGGAAAGGCCAGGATGTCCTCTACATGGCACATCAGGTTTGAGCAAGGTACCGTATTTAGTTTTTTTATCATTTGAACAAAGCAGCTGTTGTTTACATTGTGTGAAAGTTTTATGGCAAAAGGACCAATAGAAATGCTTCAAAATCAAGGTCAAAATTCTGCTTTCACTGATTTACTTTAAAACTTTAAAACACCGTTTTTGTCCTCTCCTGTAAAGTTGCCATTTTGCAGATACTTATTTTTCTTTGGACAGTGACAATATATAAAGCACCTTTGTTATTTATACTTGCAATATGTGGCCAGCCAATCAGGTTTGCTGTTAATCCTATAAGCCACTCATATCATGTAAGAGTTCTCATTAAACCTCCATGTGGCAGTGACCCTCAGTCAAAGTGCAGCTGAAGCCTATATTGATGTTTCCTTGCTATCTACAGTGCTGTCCACTGCACCGATTCTAGCAAGTCCAGTCTCTCTGATCTCCCATAATTCCTGGAGCAGACATATTTGAAGATGAGAGGTTACAAGGCTTCTCCACTCTCCCCTCTCCTTCTGTAATGAGTGAGCGAACCTCAAGCAGTCACGTATATAGAAACTCAGACTGAGGCCAAACTTGAGTGGCAGGAGGCAAAGAAAGGAGCAAATGACCAACCTGAGATTGTCTCCTCTCTCTCTCTCTCTCTCTCTCTCTCTCTCTCTCTCTCTCTCTCTCCTTTCACCACCATCTGCTCCTTCATTTCTCTATGCTTAAGTTCTCTTTACCTTGCTCCATCTCATATACTTCAGACTACATTGGCGTATTGTCACTGTTATATGAGTTACCATATATTAATGGTCTTATTGATTAGTAAAGTTCTGTGCCTATGTCAGAGACTACCATTCATTCATTTCCAATCAAAACAGGCAAAGTTTTAAATTTCTTATAATATTGGTGGCCTCAATGGTTCATCTTCAGTATTTATAGTTCACAATCATAATTGTGCCATGTTCAGCATTAGGCTCTAAATAGATACAATTATATTGGCTGGCTACTGCAGCATTGGCTGGCTGTTAACTCACTTGTTATAGTGGTGCAAGGTTTGCTCCAATCTCAAAAAAATGTTTGATTTAACCATTCTTCTTTTAGAAATGATCTTCTTTAGTTTCTTAGGTCTTCCATGCTTTGATTGACCTCTTACAACATCACCTGTTCCATCTTCAGTTTTAGAAATGAGCAAAGGTGTCAAAAGTATTCGCATTCATTACTCAGGTAGAAGTATAGATACAACTCAAGCTTTTGATTCCAGTAAAAGTGTAAAAGTACTGCTTTTAGAACTACCTAAAGTATAAAAGTAAAAGTAATGTAAGATTTAAAAAAATGTCATTAAGGACAAAAGCTTAGATCGCACTACAGGGGTCTATAGTGCACTAGCCCACCGACCCCCAAAACCCCATTCTTCTAAAAGTCATAAAGACTATAATGTTATACTAAAATGTTAATGTTGATAAATTTGGGATGCGCTAGGCTTCCTGTTTCAGCCTCATATACGCCCATTGAACATGAATGCAGTTTAGTACAATGTAAATATATTAAAGAAGCATATCTGTGTACTACTGAACATTAACACGTGTTTCATGGAGCAGAAGATATGATGACTAGTTGTCTATAAGTATTGTAAGGAGTAGAAAGTACTGATAATGGAGTGTAAATGTAAGGAGTAGAAAGTACAGATAATGGAGTGTAAATGTAAGGAGTAGAAAGTCCTGATAATGGAGTGTAAATGTAAGGAGTACAAAGTACTGATACTGTAGTGTAAATGAAAGGAGTAGAAAGTACAGATAATGGAGTGTAAATGTAAGGAGTATAACGAACTGACAATGGAGTGTAAATTTAAGGAGTATAAAGTATTGACAATGGATTGTAAATGTAAGGAGTAGAAAGTACAGATAATGGAATGTAAATGTAAGGAGTAGAAAGTACAGATAATGGAGTGCAAATGTAAGGAGTAGAAAGTACAGATAATGGAGTGTAAATGTAAGGAGTAGAAAGTACTGATAATGGAGTGTAAATGTAAGGAGTAGAAAGTACTGATAATGGAGTGTAAATGTAAGGAGTAGGAAGTACAGATAATGGAATGTAAATGTAAGGAGTAGAAAGTACTGATATTGGAGTGTAAATGTAAGGAGTAGAAGTAAAAAGTCAGTTGAAATATAATTACTCCAGTAAAGTATAAATAACCAAAATTTCTACTTAACTAAGGTAAGGAAGTATTTGTACTTAGTTACTGGACACCAATGGAAATGAGTAACAATTCTCTCTTTACACCAGTCTCTTGGGAAAGTAGGCTTGTTTTTAGATTTACAAATATACTACACCATATCGTGAAGGTTTTGTTAGAGATATCCCAGAAATAGGGACGGTTGCTAGGCCATTAGGCATCAAGTGGATGAACCAATTTGCTACAGCACCATCCTGAGGCATGACATTTTCCTGGACCTGTATTTGAATGTCTATTATCTCCTAATGGACATTATAGCTTCATAATAAGTTTATTTTTCAGGGAGTCCACAGAATTTTGATGTTGAGATATTCCTACCAGAGCCTTCTTTGTGTCCTACCTTACTTAAAACCATTGATTTTCCTTTTAGGGTGTATTAATCTTGCTTGTACCTAGTACCTTTGAAAATTGATATGGTTAAATATTTAATTGGGGTTACCTGAATTGTGATGAGTAGAAAATATGTCCAATTCCTTAGACAGGACATAGGTAGGCGTGGAAAAATGTCCCTGCAGATGTCTTTGGAAAATGTTCAGTGAGTCTCCTGTAATGGATGGTCCCTGATGTTAAACAGTGATGTATACATACACCATACAGCACCAGTTTAATATCTGGACATGCCGACTCAAAAGGTTTTTCATGTCTTACCCTGTTTCAGAAACATAGCTGAGGCATCATCCATGTGAAATTATGCAAGGAAGTATCCAGTGACCCGAAAGGAGCTAAACAAATGTGAACTTCTAGTTTAGTTTCTTCAAAGCACTCCCCCCGCTGCTTTGCACACTCTTGCCATTCACTGAGCAGCTTTATGAGAAGCCACCTGGGATGCTTTTCCAACAGACCTGAAGAAGATACACATATGCTGCTTATCTGCTCAAGACAATCTGAAGGTTTTTTAAACTTTTGATTAGTCACACATAGTAATTAGGATGACCACTTCTAATTAGTGAATACAGTGACTTGCTGTCACAGCTTGAGTAATCTCCATAGGAAAGCATTAGGTTTGCACATGAGTCTAAGGTCACCATACCCAGCGACATGAAGCCCCTCACATCTAGCTGTGGAGCAGTGGAACTGTGTCTTCTGGAGTAATGGACCTCCAGCCGATACATTTGAGGTAAGTTGGAGTGACCCACAACTAATCATCTGACATCAGTACCAGACCTCACTAATGCTGTTGTGACTAAATGCAATCAAATCCTCACAGCAATGTTACAATGTATAGTAGAAACCATTGTCCTCTGGAGTGCTGGACTTCCAACCAATACCTTTGAGATCATTTGGAGTAACTCATAACTAATCATCTGATATCAGTACCTGACCTGACTAAAGCTTTTGAGATTAAATGCAATCAATTCCTCACAGCAATGTTACAACGTCTATAACAAACCATTGTCCTCTAGAGTGCTGGACTTCCAACTGATACCTTTGAGATAAGTTGGAGTGACCCATAACTAATTATCTGACATCAGTACCTGACCTCACTAAAGCTTTTGAGACCAAATGCAATCAAATCCTCACAGCAATGATGCAACATCTAGTACAGACCATTGTCCTGTGAAGTAATGGACTTCCAACCAATACCTTTGAGATAAGTTGGAGTGACCCAAAACTAATCATCTGACATCAGTACATGACCTCACTAAAGCTTTTGGGACTAGATGCAATCAAATCCTCACAGCAATGTTACAATGTCTAGTACAAACCATTGCTGTAAGAATAGAGGCTGATATTGCAGCAAAGTGTGGACAAACTCTGTATGAAATTTCTCAAACAAATAAAAAAAACGACTTACTGAAGTCCACAAATTGAACACCACAAATTGTAAAATGTCCATAGCAACACAAGAGCACCTTACCAGTCCAGATCTTCAAGCATCTAGTTCACTAACATTAACTTGGGATGTCTAGCTAGGGGCTAAACCTGTAGAGTGACCTATGTTTACTGGCTTATTATCCAAAACACATTGACAAAACATCTAGCAAGTGCAACAAAACCACTAAGGCAGCAAATCAGATATTACTTACTAATCCAACAGGAATAAGGCAAGCGTGGTACCTGCCTTGCCTCATTTTTTCTCTTTAAGCTCTGCCAGCGAGTAAAAGCCAGTTCAAGATTTACTCTTGTCCAGTCTTTTGCTCAATCACTCTCTCTTTTTCGTTTCCTTGCTTCCTCAGACAATCTATTCAGTCTCCTGGCAGCCTTTGCTATGGTATCCATGCTGAGAATACTGAGCTTGCTCTTGTAGCAAGTTAAGATCCTAGTTGTTGCTGTGCTGTAAAATGCAACACTGTAAGTCTTGTGGTCTCGTGCCCCCTCCTCCAAAATGACACAGTGACTATAGGTTGTTTGCAAATGACATCATGATGGATTAGTAAGTAATATCTGATTTGCTGCATGAGTGGTTTTGTTGCACTTGCTAGATGTTTTGCCAATGTGTTTTGGATCATAAGCCAGTCAACATAGGTCACTCTATAGGTTTAGCCTCTAGTAGTACAATACTCCTTGGAGCTTGAAGTTTTATTTACCAGTGGTGATAGATTTAAAGCCTAATGTTATGTTAAGTAAACAGATGTAATGTTAATCCTCTTCCCCATACCTGCATTACCCAACACCATTCCCTTCCCATACCTGCATTACCCAACACCATTCCTTTTCCATACCTGCATTACCCCACACGATTCCTTTTCCATACCTACATTACCCAACACCATTCCTTTTCCATACCTGCATTACCCAACACCATTCCTTTTCCATACCTGCATTACCCAACACCATTCCTTTTCCATACCTGCATTACCCCACACCATTCCTTCGCCTACTGTTTTTCTCAACACCATTCCCTTCCCATACCTGCATTACCCCACACCATTCCCTCGCCTACTGTTTTTCTCAACACCATTCCTTCCCCTTACCTGCATTACCCAATACTATCCCCTCACCATACCTGCTTTACTTAACACCATTCCCTCCCCATACAGTCTCTACTCAACACTATTCCCATCCCTATACCTGCATTACCGCACACCATTCCTTGCCTATACCTGCATTACCCCACACCATTCCTTCCCTATACCTGCTTTACTCAACACCATTCCTTCCCTATACCTGCATTACCCCACACCATTCCTTCCTCATACCTGCATTACCCCACACCATTCCTTCCTCATACCTGCATTACCCCACACCATTCCTTCCCTATACCTGCATTACCCCACACCATTCCTTCCTCATACCTGCATTACACCACACCATTCCTTCCTCATACCTGCATTACCCCACACCATTCCTTCCCTATACCTGCATTACCCCACACCATTCCTTCCTCATACCTGCATTACCCCACACCATTCCTTCCTCATACCTGCATTACACCACACCATTCCTTCCTCATACCTGCATTACCCCACACCATTCCTTCCCTATACCTGCTTTACTCAACACCATTCCTTCCCTATACCTGCATTACCCACACCATTCCTTCCTCATACCTGCATTACCCACACCATTCCTTCCTCATAAATGCATTACCCCACACCATTCCTTCCTCATACCTGCATTACCCCACACCATTCCTTCCTCATAAATGCATTACCCCACACCATTCCTTCCTCATACCTGCATTACCCCACACCATTCCTTCCTCATACCTGCATTACCCCACACCATTCCTTCCTCATACCTGCATTACCCCACACCATTCCTTCCCTATACCTGCATTACCCACACCATTCCTTCCTCATACCTGCATTACCAAACACCATTCCTTCCTCATAAATGCATTACCCCCCACACCATTCCTTCCCTAAACCTGCATTACCCACACCATTCCTTCCTCATACCTGCATTACCCCACACCATTCCTTCCTCATACCTGCATTACCCCACACCATTCCTTCCTCATACCTGCATTACCAAACACCATTCCTTCCTCATAAATGCATTACCCCCCACACCATTCCTTCCCAATACCTGCATTACCCCACTCCATTCCTTCCTCATACCTGCATTACCCCACACCATTCCTTCCCTATACATGCATTACCAAACACCATTCCTTCCTCATACCTGCATTACCCCACACCATTCCTACCTCATACCTGCATTAACAAACAGTAGCACCACTTTTTCACCACGTGTCTCTAGACATTCCACTCCTTCTTACTCGCCACAGTTCCCACACCATCTCTCTGTGCTCCAGCAATGTCACCACATTATTGATCCAGACCCGGATGTCCTTATTCCTAGACACATGTCATTTCTCCACCTTAAAAATGACTTGCTTCTAGAGGCCGTTTGGAACTTTGTAGTAAGTGATTCAACAGAGAGTAGGCGCTCTGTGCTTGAGCGCTCAGCGGCCCCGCTGTGTGAGTTTGCATGCTCTACCACTTCGAGCTGTTGTTGCTTCTAGACACTTTCATTTCACAATAATAGAGATACAGATCTAGCAGGACAGATATTCACACAAACTGCCTTACGGTAAAGGTGGCATCCTGCAGCAGTGCCAGGTTTAACATCACTGATCTCTACACAGAGACCTAGTTAATGTCTATGGAGATTGCATGCGCTAAATTTTATTAACCACCATGGGCGTGGCTGAAACACCTGGAGGGGTGTCCACATACTTTTGGCCGTATAGAATATCTGTGCCAGATAAATGATATTATACATTCCTTGGTGAATTGATGTATGCTTTGTTGCTGCCACCAAGGCATAATGTTAACATGCCCACACCGACAGGCCTTATGTTGCCTGTAGTTGAAAGATTAAGTCATACTTACTTATTTTCTTGCAATTAGTTGCCACCACTTAATCCAGGCAAGTTGTTTAGTGGTGGGCACCCCTATCCACAGTGGTCGGGGAGCAGTTTGGGGGTTAGGTGGTTTGATCAAGGGCACATTAGTTGTGCACTGTTGGTCCAGGGGATCAAGACCAGTTCCCTACAGTGGTGTGAAAAAGTGTTTGCCCCCTTCCTGATTTCCTGATTTTTTGCATGTTTGTCACACTTAAATGTTTCAGAACATCAAACCAATTTCAATGTTAGTCAAAGACAACACAGGTAAACACAAAATGCTACTTTTAAATGAAGGTGTTTATTATTAAGGAAGAAAAAAAATCCAAACCTACATGGCCCTGTGTGAAAAAGTGATTGCCCCCTTGTTAAAACATCACACTCTTATCACTACATCTCACTGAACTTTAAATAATATGTTTCTGGGCATAAAACATAAATTCTTGTTTTATTAACTTACTAAATCAAATTCAATGAACTTAAAATTTAAGGAGGCGTAGATGCTAACTTTTTAATTTCTCTGTAAAATAAAGTTAAAGTTTAAATAATAAGTTTCTGGGAATAAAACACAAATTCTTGTTCATTTGAAACTTGAAATTCAATTAACTCTGCGCTTTAAGGCTTTTTTTACTATGTCTGGTGAATTAAGCTTAATCTTATCACTATATCTCTCTGTAAAATAAACTTCAACTTTAAATTAAAAGTTTCTGGGAATAAAACACAAATTCTTGTTCATTTGAAACTTAAAATTCAATTAACTCAAAATCAAAACAATCTATTTTGTTTACAGGCAAGTATTGTGTGACTATGTGACTGTTAAGTCTACACGAGATGGACCTTGTCTCCTGGATGGCTCAGCTGGTATTGGGGATGTATCAATACTATTATTCTCCTCATTATTACCAGCATTTGACTGCTCTGATCTTCAACCTATGCATGCAAAGCTGCCCCGGTCTGGTGCTCATCTGTTTCCATGTCATATCACTTCAGGGGACATAGAAGCCAATCCTTAATGGAGATCCCACTACAGTGCGTGCGTAGCCTACGTATTAGCCTACTGATGGCATGGATGCCTTACAGGCACGGCGGCGCTTTATTACCTGCGAGTGTCTCTGGGTTCAGTACACTGAGTAACACAGCAGCTGGCTGATCTGATACACTATCTAGTCCCGTGTGCTGCATTTGCGCGCCGCAATCATGCGCTCTGAATGCGGCCCACGACGCTGCGAAACACAACATACATACGGGCGCTCTCTATCTGCAGAATTAGCATAATAGCAGCTCTATTTTCTGTGATCCGCGGCCCCCTCGCACTCTGCGCCTTTATCATTTTTGGAGCCGGTGTGCATGCGCACACACTTACACACTTTTCCTATTACCTGCCACCAGGGTGGTCCATTTCACGATAAGAAGCAGCGACAGGAAATAGAAGCCCAAGGACCTCCTTCATCATTAACACTGCCAACGTGCACATACGTCTCTGCGTAGTTCCAGTAGAGTCTTGATGACCAAAGAAAGACGTCCTGTATGGCTGCCCCGACTTTGCTGCCCAGACTTTGCTGCCTCAACAATTCACACAATGATTAAAACTATTAAAAAAACTTTTTTTTATTATTACTTTTTGTTTGCTTGTTGTTCCCCACATTGGCTTCCTTGCTGGTGGAACGAAGCTGAAAATAACCCTCAGTTAATTTAGTGTGAATTCAATCAAAAATTATAATATTCAATATGTGATTTAATAACTATTATCTTTTATAACTGTTCTCTTCTGTTATTTTCCTGTTTTTTATGTGATTGCAACTTCCTGCGATTGAGTTCAACAGCTGTGGTTTCAGGCTTTTTGTACTTGCCGCTAGTGGTGGGCGATACACCCTGTGCAAATTTGATATCAAATACAGAGCCAGTATCACCCACCGATACTGATACTGATAGAGATGGAGAATCACCTACACTACCGCTCAAAAGTTTAGGATCACTTTAGAATTTCATTTCATGCAATTTTCATGCAATTCACAAACAATATTGTCCATTTCTCAATTAAATTAAGTGTATCAGATGATTTTTAAAGAATATAAATTTTTGTATTAAAGCCTATTTTTGTATAGAGGCTTATTTTGCATATAGTACTATTATCAGCAATTCTCAGTCCTCTGTCTAAATCTCCTGGTACGGCCGCCAATCCAAGTTAAGGATGTTATTGGACTAATTGGTTGTTAGGACACTCTTGCTCAATTGTGATGCACAGCTGAAAAACATTCTACTAATAAGTGAGTATAAAAGGGAGAACAACATTCTAGGTTAGTTTAGTATCTGAAGCATCAGCAGTTGATGGCTTGCTGACCGACTCAAAATGGGCAGAAAAAACATATTATATTTTACACATATATATTATATTTATATATAAAATCCAGACATTGCATGTATGATTTAAAAGTCTGACAACAGTACCATGTAATGTGGAGTATCTAGTTTAGTTTGTAAGGTGGTCTTTAATTGGATTAATCTAATAATAAACAGACGTACAGATAATGTTGTATTTTGTTTATTTATTTGTAATTTACTGTAATTCCACAAATGTTGTTCTACGTCACTATACATACAGTGATTTACTAGCTTACCTACAGTGGAATCAGCTTATAGGTAACATTTTAGGGGATAAAGTGGGCTTTGATAAAAATTAGCAAATGTGCCCCCCCCCCACTGTCAAAACCCCTCCTACACCCTTAATAATAACAACTGTTTATTTATATTATTTATAATATTTTTTATAATGACATAAAATAATAATATAAATTGTATTATTATTATTATTATTATTATTATTATTATTATTATTATTATTATTATTATTGAAGTATGGTTTGCTTGTATCATTGTTTTTTTTTTTCATAAAACAAGAAAAGAGTTGAATCTCTTTAACATTTCAAGCCCTTGTCAGATTAATAATAATTTGAGCATCTGTAAACATATGAGTCAGACATAAATAACCATTAAACTATAGCTGCTGTCTATGGGAAAATGCTAAGCTCCAGTTGCAAAGCTTTGAAGGGGTCGATAGCGATAATTAACTTCTTGGTCATCACTAATTATAAACTATAAAATATTTAGCAAAGGTTCAAAAGCTGAAGTTTACAGTTTATACTGTATATCGTTGCTGTCCAACGAAACCAAGTAATTCATTTTTATTTCTGTACATTATGCTTCAAAACAGCTTAGGAAAAAAACATCTGGTTCCATCGACTTACATTGAAAGTAAAGGCAGTTTTTGTGCTCTCCTGAAAAGTTGCTATTTTGGAGATATTTATTTTTCATTGGACAGGATTTTCATTGAGGGTTTTCTGCAGATTCATGATTTCTCCAATGGCTTTACATTTTGGTAGCACTATGTTGGACAAGATCAAGTGTTCCCTTTAAGCAGTAAGTGATCTTTTACACTGTAGCACTAGTGAAATCACTTTCAAGCCTGGCTTTAATACAATGAAGCAAAATATTAATTAATAAAAGATTAACTACGGTGGCGGTGTCCCAGTATATTTTGATAATTAATAAGGTGATGTTAAAGCCACAGTACCTTAAAATAAGAAGATTATACCTTAAAATAAATCAAACCCACTGAAGGAAGAACACACAGAACATGCTTCAGGCTGACTTATGGCCAATGAGTACAATCACAGTGATTAGTTTCAGAAGGTCTTGAATACAGGACATTAGGGTGGACACTGGCAGGTCAGTGGTAGTTTTGCTGCTAACATAGATCCCAGTATCATCACCATGACGGTGAAAATGAAGTCCTTGACGGCAGATAATCTGACTAAAGGGTAGCGAATAAATCATGAAGATTAGAGGGCCAAGGACTGATCCCTGGAGCACACCTAGTGTAGCAGCACTAATAGCATAATTATGCTTATCAAAGGCAACAAAGTGAAATCTATTGTTAATATAGGATCTGAACCAGGTGAGGGCAGTGTCAGCAATGGCAGGAGATAAGCACGTCATGATTAACGGTATCTAATGCAGCACTTAGGCCTGGACTGAGCAGATTACTGAGAGCACCGGAATCAGGAGAAAGGAGTAGATCATTAAGGAACCCTTATAACGGACTCAGTCGTATGCATTGCATTAACTTCAGATTGAAATGGTTGAAAAAAACATTGCTTATCAAGAAAGCCTGTATTGGAGAAGCTATGACCGGGTTGGAAATTGGAAGGCTTGAGTTTGGGTGTATCCAGACCAGGTTTCCTGAGAATGGGAGTGATAATAGATGTTTTAAGAATGGTAGGGATATAACCTGAAGCCAGAAATCTTCTAATGAAATTACAGATATTGGGTGAGATTGATGAAATTAGATTAAATTGATTTGGCAGTCAGCAGACTGGGATTCCACAGCTGGGTTAATGTTACTTTAGATGGGTGTTGAGAAGATTGGGATATGGGAAGTCTAATGAAAATCTATGAAAGTCATTGTTCAGTAGTGCAGGTGATGGTACTGTAAATAAGTTCTTGGTTGGTAAAACCTATAGAAATGACTTCATGTGGTAACAAGCAATCAAACAGGTTTCCTTCAATGGTCAACCAAAATTACTTTGGTTGAAAGAATGGTTCATTTAAACTACTTTAAGATTGAATAAAACTAGTTCCATTGCTTATTACTAAATGAAGTCATTGTTATAGTTTGTACCAAGCAAAAGAAGTGTACTGTCGGCTTATTTAAGTCCCATTAAGATGAAATATACTATAAACAGGCAGCATTGAAAGCAAGCATATGATCTGAGTGTGCTAATGTGTGGACAGTGTGGCCAGTTTTCTTATAAAGGTGCTCTGAACACCTGATTGTGGAGGAGAAATGACCAGAGACAACCAGTCATATCTTAAAAAATGCTAGCTAGTCAAGTAGAGTATTAGTATTAATCCAGTAAGTAGTGGTTTTACATATATCAGTGTGTTTATTTAACCCTTTCCAAGCTTCTCCTTGTGGAAACAACCCAGTATTATTTACAGTTCCCATCTAATACCTGCTTTGACTGCTCAGTACTTCATTAAGCTAAATCAAGATTGCTGCTGAAGGAACTGAATACATTCATACAATGTCTGGGGCGTCCAGGAGAAATCTGGAACTATACTTCTTCAAACTGGAGCTCAAGATATGATCTACTTCTTTCACAATAAGATATTCATGTTACTTTGTATTGTCCATCCATGCATTCATTATCTTTTGGAGCCAATCCAGAGTACATAATGGACAGGAGCCCCGTGATCAAGCTAACATGCATACCTTTGGACTGTGGGAGGAAACCAGAGTACCTGGAGGAAACCAATGATCCAGCCCAGATCGTCTTGCTGTGAGGCAACAGTGCTAGCCACTACACCACTTTGTGCCACACTTTGTATTGTATGTATGATTATTTACATCTGTTCTAATGATATCTGGTGTTCTTACTGGTGAAAACACACTTATTGATCAGATAAAAGCTTTTAAGCAATGATATGTAGGCTTTTGCTTGGTTGCTAGCTTTTCACCAAGCTTTTTGAACAGAAACCGACCAATTGGGGAACATGTAGTGGTTGTACAGATGGAACAAACCACGGCAACCTTGTGATTGGTGAGGGTAAAGTTTAGGCTTCCAGGTTACATGAGCTGTGGAGAACTTTGGGGAAATACATCAGCCATTAAATGTACACGAGCAAAGCTATTCACAAGAACAAGACCAACTTAATTAGAAAGAAACACTGATTTAAGCCCCCCCTGCGGCTTTAACGAGAGAACCCTTCAGAACACAGTGGCTGTTTCCATGTAATTCGAAGCAGCAGCTCGGTTCCAGACGAAGGATATCAACACGACGGGTCATCTGACAGGAAGCGCAGCTCAGACGTTTAGGGGCTTGAAGCCACAATTGAGCGTGACATAAATGTCCCTTTATGAAGGGAAGAGGATTCAGAGGGCAAAGCCATAAATCAGAGGAGGAATGAAGAATTAGGAGAGAGAGAAAGAAAGAGAGAGAGAGAGAGAGCAAAAGAAGAAGGAGAAAAAAATGATGTGGACATATGGAATTGCGGTGAGGCCGTATTGTTCCAAACCAAAGCCACACTTTCAACTTCATCTGCCAAACCATCCCTCACTTTCTGTCCCTGCCCAGTGAACCCAGACACATGACATGATCAGCACTGTGTACGCCGCAAACACACACACACACACACACACACAAGCACTGGGCCGGTGACACTGCCGCACCCTGCGGTCTACGGTTGTCCTCTGTTCTGGGAGGAAAAATGGGAGTCTATTTCAGAAGCGCTCAATCACTGCCACTAATGCTGCATCTCTTTTTTCCCCCTTCTCCTCCGTTTTTCCTGCCTTTGTTTCTTTAACCCCATTTTACCCCCACAAACCTTCAGCTTGCTTCGTCTCACATTAATACCTGGTTTAATATTTCCACACTGGGCCGAGGAAGAAAAGAAACGCCAGCCCTTCACACGTTGGTTGCACCCGGCCCACTAAACGGCTGGGCTAACACACTTGGCGGTCACTTCCGCCCAGCTCTGAAACCTGTCTCTAGGTTTATTAGAGGGGTTGAAGTTGGAAACAATAATAAGGAGCCCTGTGAATCATCCAGCACATTCATCATTCCTTCCACACGCAAGGTATGAACGGCTGCCATGAACAAATAAAATAACTAATAGGGCAAAAAAAGGACCAGTGGAACTCTCAAAACAGGGTTCTGTCAGCAACAGCATGGAAGAACCAGTTTTGCTTCTCTGAATAGTTGTGTTTGGTTGAGATTTGGAAGTGTTGCAAACCTTTCAAAGCTTTAAATAACCTTCACACGATGGTAAGTTCTCAAGCCATTTCAGGCTTCCTCCTAGAACATGTACATTATGTAAGGATTGATCATAATCATCTCAGTTCTCTGAAGAACCATGGTTCTAAATGTGTACAAGTATGAAAAGCCTTATACAGGTTCACACAATATAAAGGTTCTTTACCTTTTTTTCCCAAGCACATGTGGAGTGTTCTTTACACTCACACATCTCATGTTCTACTGGGAACCAAACTTATATGGCAATGCAGACAGAACCTACTGTGTATAATAATTAATTCAACAAATACACTTTAAAATTGGTTCTTAAAGAGTTCTTTAGTAACAGCAGTCGTTATATCGAGAACCATGACATGGTTCCCTGCATGGTGAAATCGATCTTCTCTTTAATGGAAAACCTGTTGTGTATGGGTCTTTCAACACTCTTGAAACAAAAGGCAATAAAGGTTCTTTGTTCAATACCATAAAAGAACCATGTTGTTTCCCTAAAGAATCCTGTTTGGAAGTAAGTGTGAAGAACAACATAAATTTCAATGGCATAAAAAAACTTTTACATGATGTAAAGATTATTTATCTGTTTTAAGGTTCTTCCAAGAACCTTTACCTTATGTGGGGGTTACACATGATCTTATTGCTTATCTAAACAACTGTGCTTGTAAATGAGATGTGTGTCAGTATCAAGAACCTTATACAAGTTAACATAATAAAAAAGGTGCTTTAAAAAATTTTCCAAGCACATGTGGAACGTCCTGTGAATCACTAAAAAGGAGATGTTCTACAGGGAACCAAACAAGTTTATTATATGACAATGCAGAAAGAACCTACTGTGTTTAAAAAATACTAAAACGAATACACTTTAAACATTGGGTCTTAAAAAGCTCTTTAGGATAGAATAAAGCCATTATATCTAGAACATATTCGTGGTTTGATGGAAAAACTGGTCTATATTGTTCTTTAAGCATATCTTTAAAACAAGAGTGTATAAAGATTTCTTTGTGTAGCACCATAAAAGAATAGTTATGAAAAGAATAATTTGAGGTTATTTAAAGAACCTTATATGCAAATAAGTGGGAAAGAGGTATAAAGAACCTTTACACAATGCAAAGATCATTTACCAATTTAAGGGTCCTTTCAAGAACCTTTATGTGGAGTTTCTTCGAACTTCACACTCACATCACATTTCTTTAAAAAGGTTCTACAGGGACCCCAACAATGGTTCTTATATGACAGCACATAAAGAACCTTTATTGGAAGTGTGTAGACCCTTTAACAAATTGTTCTTAAAGAACTCTTTAATAAAGGCAGTTAATACTAATACTATCTACAACCATGACATGGTTTCTTGCATGGTTAAATTGTTTTTCTCTTTGATGTTCTCTTCAAACAAAAGTGGCAATAAGGGTTTTAGGTGCAATGTCATAGTTTAGTTCCGTAAAGAACCCTATCTGGAAATTAATGCCAAATTTCAATGGCATGAAGAATTTTTATATAATGACAAAATTATTTATCAGTTTTAAAGTTCTTCCAAGAACCGTTTTCTAAAGAACCACATTGGCAAATAAGTGTGTAAGGGTGAAGAACCTTATGAGGGACCACATTATGTATTAATTTTCTGGGTTCCTTTGGCAGTTCTTCGGACTTCTAATAGGTTTTTCATGCTCAAACCCATGTTGAACGCCCATCTCCTGAAAGTTCTTTAGAGAACCAGCAATGGTTCTCCAGTGTCATTATGCCAGTTAACTTTTTTGTGCAGCACCAAAAAGTTCTAGTTCTACACAGAGTTTAGAGCCTGGCTCCAAATGGACACTGAGGTTTTTTTTCTTTTCTACATGGAACCGTTGGATGCCAGCAGCTCAGGCCCTCGCCAAGCTGACCAGACTGTGTTCGGAGTAGAACGCCCACTCCGGGCCAGTAAAGCAGGGGGCCGTCCAGCCGCCCAGCCCTTATGGAGTTTATTAGGGAAGCCCTGGGTTAGCCCCTCTGAGGAGATGGACGGTGGCAAGCCTACGACATGATTGCAGCGCGGCGTGCTTGATTGTTTTTGACATGCATGTGTGCATTGATTGCGTCCTGACAGCTGGTTTGAGAGTTCCTGCAGAAAAAAAAAAAATAGAAACATCGCACCAACATATGGCTGTCGGGATTTTCCCTCAGAGCTCCTTCTTCTCCTTCTTCTTCTTCTTCGTCTTCTTCTTTTTTTTTTTGGTCGGGATCCCAAACGTATTTGTTATATTTGTTTTCGGTCATTTATTTGTTTGGGCAGAACCAGCTAGCGAACCTCAGCCCCTGCCATCTGTCTCCAAAAAAGCAAATCTGCGAGCCAGGGAGACAAATAAACGGAGCAGACGCGGCGCGGAGCTTCACGAAGATGGATCGGGAGATGGACGGTAGCGGAAAGAGGCGAAGGGAGGTGGGGCGGTCGAGGCCTGGGCCGGAGTTTTAGTTTTTTTTTTTACTGCGGCCGCAGACGGGGTCAGCCGGTGGAGGAAATTGAGCGTGGCCGATTCTGGAGACGGCACAGCGCGAAGGGCAGCGGAGTGAGAGATGAACACAGGCTGGCAGACGGAGTTTATTTATGAAGTGAGAGAGTGACGAAGATGTGGCTTGGTTACCAGACTGAAGCAAAATAGAGTGGGAGCAGACTTAGAACGTGAAACTGGCGCAAGCTTAAAGGAATAGTTTGACAGACTAGCATCAGATGTGGATCAGAGAAGACATGTTTGGTATCCAAAGTTTGCTAAAAATGCACCAAAGTACAGTTTGGAGGTGCTGCTACTGCGACTGGAAGCTGCACTAACATGCTCATCTCTATTCCCGTATATAACAATGTGAAGAAACATCTGGAGTCTATTTAGATTACCTAACAATCCAACATGGTTCCAATGATTCTATATGTATGATCACTGTAAGTTTGTTTACCCTTGCTAACCATTTGATGTACAAACTAGACAAACCCCTCCTAAGGAACCACTATACTAACCACTACACCACCATACTAACCACTACACCACCATACTAACCACTACACCACCATACTAACCACTACACCACCGTATTAACCACTACACCACCATACTAACCACTACACCACCATACTAACCACTACACCACCATACTAACCACTACACCACCGTACTAACCACTACACCACTGTACTAACCACTACACCACCGTACTAACCACTACACCACCGTACTAACCACTACACCACCATACTAACCACTACACCACCGTACTAACCACTACACCACCAAGCTAACCACTACACTACCGTACTAACCACTACACCACCGTACTAACCACTACACCACCATACTAACCACTACACCACCGTACTAACCACTACACCACCAAGCTAACCACTACACTACCGTACTAACCACTACATCACCATACTAACCACTATACCACCGTACTAACCACTACACCACCATACTAACCACTACATCACCATACTAACCACTACACCACCGTACTAACCACTACACCACCATACTAACCACTACACCACTGTACTAACCACTACACCACCGTACTAACCACTACACGGCCGTGCTAACCACTACACCACTGTACTAACCACTACACCACGGTACTAACCACTACACCACCATGCCACCTCATATCTTTTGGGTAAATCTATTGAAATCAGTATATTTCATTGCTTAATGAGTCAGTTTGAGTTGTTTAGTGGAGCTTGTAAAGGTCAAAGTCTTTTTCTGTTTTTCACTGTGAGATTTGAAGTTTTCTGAGTTTAACTTCTTTTCCTCAGACAGAAACACTGTAGTGCTGGGATTTCTCTAAAGTGGACATTTTCCCCATTGTTTTCTTTTCTTGAAGAGCTACAGAGGACTACAATTAACCAAGGCGCCCTCTCTTTTTCACATTCTGGAACTTGGTAAGTTGTTGTCCGTGTTCAAGTCATGTTAAACTGTTATGTTGCAGTTGATGCTTATCTAAAGTTAGATGTAATTTAAAATGTAATTTACTGTGTTTTTATCATTTCAATGTGTAAACTGCACTTAAGAATTATTGTAAGATAAACAGTATTCTAACTAGACCAATCAAAACCAGTCATCATCACTACTGAACCCTTCAAGGGTCAGAGTAATCCTAGATGATCCCAGTGATGTAATTTCAAATAAAATTAAACTAAATTTAACTGCTGTCTGTGTTCTTTTGGTGTAGTAAAACATCAGCTTTTTACAGAGACTATTTTCACGTTTTTCACAACTTAATTCTAATTACAGGAAACTCACATGTTGAGTTGAATTAAATGGTCAGTAGGGTTGATTTTAAAAAATACAAACAATTTAGACTTCATTGTATTCGACTCAAATGATTACTTCCAGTCTATTTGACATTTAAGTTGATTTTACTCAAACCATTTGATTTTCTCTAGTTTGCATTACTTAAATATTTTAAGGCAATCACTCAAACTCTTTAAGTACAATCAGCTTACCCGGGTTTACAGTGTACCTATTAACTTGTAACAACTTGTTATATCTAGTTTTCATTATTGTAAAATGATTGTAAGTACAATAAAACCAGGTAATGTTACCACCTTGTATGCTGGAGCTGAAGTTCTCAAATCCCACCTCAGGCAGCAGTGCTAGTATTTTAGGCAGCCTTGGGAAAACGTAACACTTCGCTTGGGTTCCTCTGCAACACGATTACACTGTTTCTCTTGAGTGTTTGCAAAATGTTGTATATTAAATTGATCCAGAATGCAGCAGCATGGCTCGTCTCCTGTCTTCCCATATTCCCTCATGTCACTTCACTGCTGCACTCGCTTCACTGGCTTCCTGTAGCTGCTCGCATGAGAGAAAAAACTTACAAAGCCTTGTCTACTAAACCAAGAATGGACCTGCTCCTCCCTCCATTTGGCGATGGTCAGAAGTTGATCTGCATCTCAAGCCCTTCAAGCTTCAAGTACAGATCGGCTTGACCCAACATCCCTCAAGATGCATGGAAGACAAGTGTCAAGACTCTTCTCTGTCCTGGCACCCAGATGGTGGGTGGAATGAACTTCCATTGGATGTCCAAACAGCAGAATGGAGTCTCTCACGGTCTTCAAACTCAGACTGAAGACCACAGTCTCTTTGTGAGGCACTTAGAAGCTCTAATCTACTGTATGATCATATTGCACTTATACAGCTTTGCTTAGGTAGGAACTCTGGCTGGATATTGAATGGAACAGAATATAATTCAGAACTATTTGCCTCATGTGTTTGCACACAGTGGAATTTGACCTCTGCATTAAACCCATCCATGCAGTGAAACACCCACATATACACACACTACTGAACAGACACACTAGGGGGCAGTGAGCACCCTTGCCTGGAGTGTTGGGCAACACGTAGGCTTACACGACGACTAAAACATTCTCAGTCCCAGTCAGTCATAGTGCTGTTGTACCGCGGCACTGTTCACTATTGTCCACCAGTGACGTCACACGGTTAGGGCTGGGGTGACGCTTTGATGTAATCGATTATGAAATTACGTCGATTAGCATAGTTGTGTGTTGATGCATTGCACAGATGGCCGTGTCTACTGAAAGCATAGATTTATCGGTATGCATCTGAAGTCGTGGGAGTATTTCACACAGAAACACAGATTTTAAAATTATTAATACATGTAAAGGCTGATTTATACTCTGTCTGCGTACGTTTGAAGCGATACAGCCGTCACTGCCCTAATACTTCTCTGCGTCAGCTCCACTGACATGGTTGCTAACGAAACGAAACGAAAATGAAGAAAAATGAAACGACATATATAAGTAAAAAAATTCCTACCACACCTACCACAGTCATTAGATTAAGCCACTAATTGAAAAAATAATCATTAGATTAATCAATTATGAATTTAATCATTAGGTGCAGCCCTACACACTGTATTGTTCAAGAAATTCTGTAGTAAGCTTGTGTTTTTCCTCAATTTAATTATATATATATATATATATATATATATATATATATATATATATATATATATATGTATATATATACACACACACACACAAAATCATCCACTGGTTACAAAATCATAACAAAGTTAAAAATTCCTAACACAATTAGAGTAATCTAAAAAGTAGTCATTAGATTAATCGACTAATCAAAAAAATAATCATTAGATTAATCGATTATGATTTTAATTGTAAGGTGCAGCCATGCACACGGTATTGTTCAGGAAATTCTGTAGCAAGCTCATGTTTTTCCGTCAATTTTATTATATATATATATATATATATATATATATATATATATATATATATATATATATATATATATATATATATACAAAATCATCCATTGGTTACAAAATCATAAAGTAAAAAATTCCTAACACAATTAGAGTAATCTAAAAATCTTAATTGACTAATCAAAAAAAAATCCTTAAAATAATCAATTAGGAATTTAATCGTTAGGTGCAGCCCTACACACGGTATTGTTCAGGAAATTCTGTAGCGTGCTCATGTTTTTCTGTCAATTTAATTTTCCATTACAAAGTAAAAAAAATCCTAACACACTTAGAGTAATCTAAGAAGTAGTGATTAGATTAATCGACTAATCAGAAAAGAATCATTACATTCATCGATTATGAATGTAATCGTTAGGTGCAGCCCTAGACATGGTATTGTTCAGGAATTTCTGTAGCGAGCTCGGATTTTTCCATCAATTTAATTAAAATCGACTATTTTAAAGCAAATTAAGCAGCAAATTTATTTTAAGTCATGTTTATATATTTTCAGTATCTAAAACAATGTGAAATCACCAGGAGTGTCTGTGAGTGGTGTTTAGCTTTTAAACCTCTTTATACTAGTTACATACATACTCTGACTGAACACAAAGCACTTACGGAAGTCTCTCTGAACAACAGCGTCTCCTAAATGCTGTGAATGTAAATGTACATTAAGCTCAGTCTACGCTTATGTTGCCCACACCCCCCAAAGTCCCGCCTCATGGGCCTGGTGGTTTTATATCCGTTTTCATGTAGTAGGACTTTTTTTTTTTAACTGTGTTCAGTCCCAGTCACGCTGTAAGAAAGTATGTGGTGACAGCAGCCAGGAAAAGAGGGAGGGATGTGCTGATTCCAGCCACAGGCCAAAGGTTATCAGCACTGTGCAGACAGATGTTTTGACTGTGCGACTCGTACATTTTGTCATTTAAATCTTTGTCCGGCTGAGGATTGTGTTGGTATGTGGAGAAATCAGGGCCAACTGTCATCATGAGACATCTGTCGCTCCCAGCAACTGGTGAGAAGAGCTTTTAGCTTACGTTGTGATATCCCTTTCATACATTAACGCCATGCAAATGACCAGCTTACGTTACGAAGGCAGCTTTAATTCAACTAAAAAAACTAAAACACTGCATTAACAGCCATTTTTATACAGTCCCTCAACTTTCACAGGCTCAAAAGTAATTGGACACCTGGATTAAAAGCAATTTCATGGTGAGGTGTCTGCCCCCTGGTTAGTTCATGACAAATCACTGAGATTAAAGGTCTAGAGTTGATTCCAGGTGTTGTAAATACATTTGGTAGCTATTCATGAAGCAGTGTGGATGTAGGTGAAGGAGACCACCATTAGGCTAAACAAACTAATCAAACCTGTCCGAGAAACATCAGACACTTAAGACATTAATAAATAAAAAATTGGTACATTGTTAGAAAGAAGGAATGAACTGGTGAGCTCAGTGACACCTACAGGTCTGGAAGATAGAAAACAACACAAGCTGATGATAATAGAATTCTTTCTGTGATTAGGAAACCCCCCTTCACAACATCCAGTCAAGGATATAGAAGAGGAGGTTGGTGCATCATTGTTAAGGTCAGCAATCAAGACATGCCTTCATGAAAGTAAATATAGAAGCAAACCACTGGTCAAGAACAGAAAGCCTAAGTTAGAATTTGCTAGAAAACATTCTAAATTGGTCTGCCTGAGAGATCATCCCAAGATTAACTTGTAACAGAATGATGGAAGGAGAAGTATATAAAGAAGGGACTCTGTGAAACATGGTGGAGGCAGTGTTATGGCATGGCTCCCAGTGGAACTGGGCCAATGATGTTTATTAACACTGTGATTGCCGATAGAAGTGTACAGCTACACATGCTATTCAGATTCAGTTAAATGCCACAGATCTGATAGGATGGCACTTCACAAGTCAATTATGTGGATAATGACCCAAGACGTACCACAAAAACAACCCAAGAGATTCCTAATGCAAAAAACTGAACCTTCCCAGTCAGCTGACATTGATCCAATTAAGTCAGTTTAACTTAATAAATATAAAAGTTAGTTAAAATTTAAATGGAAAATATTGCATTTTGCAGTTATTTATAAATAATAAAATGTATGTAGAGTAGCCTTTGTGCTTAGACACCAACATAAGACACCATGTGCCTTATGTTGGTCAATATTTAAATAAGTAAACATTATTTTAACAATAACACATGTTCATAGTTTCCAGTATGTTGCATTATGCCATAATGGTCAGTTGGTGTCTACCTACTATTTGTCAAAGCATATTCAAATAGAAGTCATTTGTTGTTGGTTGTTTCACGTGACATTTGAGAAAGAGGTTTTAGAGAAAAAAAAATAAAATAGTTGTTTACTTTTAAAGCTTAATAGCCATTTTTGAAGGTTTATTCAATCTGCATATATGGCAGGACTGTCACACAACTTGGCATTTTAAAAAAATAATTGTGTGAATGTTTTTGTGTAAAGGAGATATTGATGCAAAGAGATATATGCCATTACTGTTTTGTTTATAATGAAAGAAATGCAACCGTAAGCAAAATTAAGCAGCAATTCATCCTCAGGTGATGAGTACAAACTATAAACAAATGACAAACTAAAACATCAGTTACTGCTGACGTTAGTTGCTGTCTAATAATGCATAATCAATGACCAATCAAACAAATTATAAATATATTCAAGATCATTAGTGTAAACTGATACCACAATAATTCTCATTTTAATAACAATCATAATAATATTAATAGTAAGTGTGTCTTAGTTACAATATCTTAAAGTACTTTACACAGTATAGTACTAAAAAGACTGAAAAGCTAAAACAGTGATGGAAATAATGGACACATTTGCATATTTCACTATTGACCCAATGACAGTTCTAGAACTGAGTTCATACAAGGCTGAACAATGGTAATGGAAGGATATGGATTGATAATCACCAGATAAATGAATAGGCAGTTGAACAGAAGTAGAAAGTTTATGAACAGGCTTTATGTTGACTTAAAAAAGATGTTGCTATGAAGACTGATGCCAAAGTAGACCTATGTTATCCCAGGTGGTTGCTAAAATGTTGCTATCTGTATCTCAGGCGATTGCTAAAGTGTTAGTAGACCATTGCTATACCATCCCAGGTGATTGCTAAAATACTGCTGCTATGGTTGTTAGTTCTTGCTGGACTGCTATGGACCAGCAGTGATTTGCTAAAGCTGCTGGGCCGTTGCAGTGTTATTCCAGGAGGCATTACTGTGTCGTCTCAGGTGGGAGCTCAGGTAGAAAGATGTCATCATTTCTAGCAGGAAGAGTTCCACTCTCTCTTTCAACATTCTGCCACTGATTTTAAAAGAGAAATATAGTTTTATTCTTATGAACAGACACACTTTTCAGTTTACTGATATGCAGCAATTAGAGCACAGCTAATGAATAAATAAGCTATGAATGAAGAACAAATGTAAAACAGCTCAGTTACTAATTAACTATTAAGCAGTAAGGCATAATCAATAATAAATTGATAAATTTATGTAAAACTATTTTTATTTTATTTTTTAATAAAGGTAATCACAGTAATACGAGTAATATTTGTGTTTTATATTTAACATTTATGTTCTAACATCTCAAAGTAATAGGACAAATATACATAACCCAGCATTGATTTTGAATGGGGGAAACTACAGGGGTTGGACAATGAAACTGAAACACCTGTCATTTTAGTGTGGGAGGTTTCATGGCTAAATTGGACCAGTCTGGTGGCCAATCTTCATTAACTGCACATTGCACCAGTAAGAGCAGAGTGTGAAGTTCAGTTAGCAGGTAAGAGCACAGTTTAGCTCAAAATATTGCAATAACACAAGATTATGGGACATACCAGAGTTCAAAAGAGGACAAACTGTTGGTGCGCGTCTTGCTGGCGCATCTGTGACCAAGACAGCAAGTCTTTGTGATGTATCAAGAGCCACGGTATCCAGGGTAATGTCAGCATACCACCAAGAAGGACCAACCACATCCAACAGGATTAACTGTGGACGCAAGAGGAAGCTGTCTGAAAGGGATGTTGGGGTGCTAACCTGGACTGTATCTAAAAAACATAAAACCATGGCTGCCCAAATCACAGCAGAATTAAATGTGCACCTCAGCTCTCCTGTTTCCACCAGAACTGTCCGTCAGGAGCTCCACAGGGTCAATATACACGGCCGGGCTGCTATAGCCAAACCTATGGTCACTCGTGCCAATGCCAAACGTCAGTTTCAATGGTGCAAGGAGTGCAAATCTTGGGCTGTGGACAATGTAAACATGTATTGTTCTCTGATGAGTCCTCCTTTACTGTTTTCCCCACATCCGGGAGAGTTACGGTGTGGAGAAGCCCCAAAGAAGCGTACCACCCAGACTGTTGCATGCCCAGAGTGAAGCATGGGGGTGGATCAGTGATGGTTTGGGCTGCCATATCGTGGCATTCCCTTGGCCCAATACTTGTGCTAGATGGGCGCGTCACTGCCAAGGACTACCAAACCATTCTGGAGGACTATGTGCATCTAATGGTTCAAACAGTGTATCCTGAAGGCGGTGCCGTGTATCAGGATGACAATGCACCAATACACACAGCAAGACTGGTGAAAGATTGGTTTGATGTAATACTATTAATCCTACTGATTAATACTAATCATCATTAAGAGCGTCTAGTTGGGAGTGTACTGTGACCACTGATAAAGGACTAGAGGATGACCAGAACAATTATATTATATTATATTATATTATGGTATACATGTATGAATAGTATAGTATACTTGTAATAATAGTAAAGTATATTATACCTGTAATAATAATATAGTATAGTATACCCCAGTATATAGTTTTTTATTTTAGTAACAACATCTTGTTTTTCAATGGTTAGGAACCCCCCAGGACCACCACACAGCAGGAAGGTTGCCTATTCTCAGTCCAGCAGTGACACTGAGTTGTTTAAACTCTCCAACAGCACTGCTGTGTCTGATCCACTCACACCAGCACAACACACACTATCATGCCACCATCATGTCAGTGTCAAATTACCTGCTCAGTGGAGGTCCTGACCATTTAAAAACAAGATGTTGTTACTGAAATAAAAAACTATATGGAAGATGATAATACTATTAATCATACTAATCCTAATAATCATTAATAGCATCCTGTTGGGAGTGTCCTGAGACCTATGACAAAGGACTAGAGAATGGCCAGCACAATTATTATAATGATACCTGTAATAATAGTATAGTATAGTATACCTGTAATAATAGTATAGTATATTATACTTGTAATAATAGTATAATATAGTATACTTGTAATAATAGTATAGTATAGTACACTTGTAATAATAATATGATGTATTATACCTGTAATAATAATATATTATAGTATACTTGTAATAATAGTATGGTGTATTATACCTGTAATAATAGTATAGTAAAGTATACTTGTAATAATAGTATAGTGTATAATACATGCAATGATAGTATAGTATATTATAACTGTAATAATAGTATAACATAGTGTACTTGTAATAATAGTATAGTGTATTATACCTGCAATAATAGCATAGTATACTATACCTGTAACAATATTATAGTATAGTATACCTGCAACAATAGTATAGTATAGTATAGTATAGTATACATGTATCAATAATATAGTATCCTTGTAATAATAGTATAGTGTGTTATACCTGCAACAATAGTATAGTATAGTATTGTATACCTCTAATAATAGTATAGTATACTTGTAATGATAGTATAGTGTATTATACCTGCAACAATAATATAGTATAGTATACCTCTAATAATAGTATAGTATACTTGCAATGATAGTATAGTGTATTATACCTGCAATAATAGTATAGTATAGTATACCTCTAATAATAGTATAGTATACTTGTAATGATAGCATAGTGTATTATACCTGCAATAATAGTATATTATAGTAAACCTGTAACAATAGTATAGTATACCTCTAATAATACTATAGTATACTTGCAATGATAGTATAGTGTATTATACCTGCAATAATAGTATAGTATAGTATACCTCTAATAATAGTATAGTATACTTGTAATAATAGTATAGTATAGTATACTTGTAATAATAGTATATTATAGTATACCTGTAACAATAGTATAGTATAGTATACCTCTAATAATAGTATATATTTTTTATTTTAGTGAGAACATCTAAAGTTACACTAACAGTTAAAAGTACATATATTCCATAGTGAAGGAGTACAGGAAGAATCCTCTGAGCTTATCTCAGCTCCGGGTCAGGGGTTATCTTTTCTGCACACACACACACACAAACACACACACACACACAGAGAGAGAGAGAGAGAGTAACCTAGCAACTACTCCATCATGCACCAATCACAACAGCTGCTATCTCCTCGGCAAACAGAAGGAGGAGGAATGGACTCGCGGAGAGCGCAAAGGAGGAGTGTGCCAGGCTTAGCGTGCCATTGATGCTCTGCTAGTCTGATGTTCTAGGAGGCTCAGGCCTGACTAGTCTTTCCCACAGTGGTGGGCTTATCTCTGAAGCCATGCTGCCTGCTCTGTAGAGCTCCAGCCATGTCTGACAAGGCTCCGGGACACGGAACTGTCACTTTCCCACAAGAATAAACCCTAGGAGAGGTTAGCAGGGGGCTGAGGAACCTATCAGCTGAGAACGCAGGCCTCCATGTGTCCGTGAACTACACATTTTACAAGTTCATGAGTTTGCCTGGGACAGTGGACTAAGAACGGTTCAGTTTTCTTAGCAAGCATTGGGCCTTCTGGATAAAGTCACTTGAGCTAAAAGAGACATTACAGCCCAAAGCGAGAGTATAATATGCTATTTTTCATGTCGTGCATAACACTATATCTCTCAGCCCTTGAGGCAAGTCTTAAATTATTATTGTTTTCATGTTTTGTTCATCAATGCTCTGTCACTACAATACCCAGCATTGTGCATTGTGCAAATGCACCACTCAACCATTGGAAAGCTCTGCGGTACCAACCAATCAGATCTGTAAGCCTAGCCACTGAGCTCTGTATATATATATATATATATATACACATGATCCAATATCTAGTGCTGGGTTGGTGCTCAATCAGAAGTGGCTACTTGTGTATACATACCCAGAAAATAATTGAAAAAATCTTAATCAGAAGTTTCTGTTGTGAAAGTAGTTGGGCTGACTTGTGGTAAACAGTGTAAACCTCTTTTTCTGTTGATCTTTTATAAATGTCTGTTAAACTTTAAAACTTTAATGGGAAAGTTACTTGTTTTGTTGTTACTTTGCCACAGAGTTATTAGTATCACTCGGATAGCATATATTTCTTGTTGCTCTTTCTGTTCCAGAAGAAACGGTTCATCTTAAATGAGAATAACATTACTACATAAGCAAAGTCTGTTTATTAGAGTGCATCTTGACATTGCGTGCAGTAGGAGTGCAGGCAGAGACGGTGAGTCTATAATTAAACAGAAAACAGTGAGACTAGAAAATGATAAAGTAGGATCTAACAAGGAAAACAATTACAGCAACAATCCATACATGCCAGGCAGAGACTAGGAGCAAACAAAGGGGTATAAATACACAATGGCAGACAAGGAACACCGGGAAAGGAAGGATGAGCGACTTTTTAGAATGATGTTGTCACAAAGCAGCTTTATCAGAGTTCTGAAAACATGAAAACATGAATTCACAACATGTATCCTCTGTGAGCAAGCCAATGGCGATGGCAGCAAGGAAAAACTTCCTCAAGACTGGAGGAAGAAACCTCACAACCTTTGGAGGAACCAAAACTCACAAGGGGAGACCCATCCTCCTCTGGTCAAACATTGTTTACAGTTTATTAAACTAAGTTCAAAAACAGAACTAAGATTCTCTGTTTGAAGTCTGGATGGGAAAAGCTTTAGAAATTGCAGAGGAAGAGGCAGTCTCTGACTGAGGCAGTCTCTGACTTTGTGAAAAGTCTTTGTGGAAAGTGGGAGTGAACTGGAACAGCCCCATCATATCTTAGTGCTGGTACATCTCGATGACACAGTGATGCAGTCAAGGCTGTAGCAGATGAATTAAAGGGTTCTGGAATGAAGAGAACTGGTTGAAGAACCAGAAGGCAACATAGACATGAGGGCACCCTGAAACAGAGGCATCCCCCAACTCCACCATCAACAAACCTGTGTGATCAAGTGAAGTGGTGGGACAACAGCACCAGCATCTCAGTTTACCATAAGCCTATGTGTCCATGAAGCCCAGGATCTCCTCCCCTCATCTAAGCTAAACAAGTATGTTTTCAGTCTACACTTAAAGGTTGAGACTGTGTCTGAGTCCCAGACATTAACTGGCAGATTATTCCACAATTTTGGGGGGCTTTGTAGTAAAAGGCTCTCCTCCCCCATTGAAGTCTTCTGAATTTTAGGAACCAGTAGACAAAGGTGGAGACAAGGTGACGCTAAGAACCGAACTAAATAGAAGAACATTGAAATAACAGGAAGGAGAATAACATGAGAGAAAATCAAGGCACTACTAAGTCATTCATGTGAAATGGTTTGTTATAGAGAAATTCACTGTCTTGGATTTCTTTACAGAGGTTGTGAATGGAACCCAGGGTTGGATTGTCTACACTACAAATACAGCTGATTCCTTTACTGTCCATATAAACAGTGAACCTAATTTTTTCCACATAAGATGATGATGCTGAAATTGTAGAACCTTGCAGCTACACTTATATTCTTTGGATAAAACTGAAAGAAGTAGAATTAAGGAGGGAATAAAAAATTTAAATGTCCATGCAAGTCACCTAAGACTGAGGCTTTGAGTTGAATTTGTGGATAAATCTATGTCATACATCTTACTTTAGCATAACATGCCCAGGTTTAGGTCTCAAACATAAAATCAATATCATAATCATAAAATCATAAAAACCAAGTATCCATTTTTATTTGTCTACATCATTCAAACATGACAGCTGCTGTTTACATTATGTGAAAGTGTCATGATGAATGGACCAATAGAAATTCTGAAATCTCATATGGAAAAAAAATCTGGTTCCATTGATTTACAGTGAAGGTAGAGACGGTTTTTGTCCTCTCCTGTAAAGTTGCCAGTTTGGAGATGCTTGATTTTCTTTGGACAGCGATGATGATATGTTGTACACATATCTAAACACATATCCTTCACCAAGTTTTGATTGAGGTCTCCTTGTTTGCTATATTCAGATTCATCTACTCAGGAACGTGGTCCAATAACAATCCATATTAGAGAATGTTCCCATGCAGTTACACATATCCACCAGAGAGGTCTCCAATATCCTCAAATCTTACATAGTTTTAGTTTAAGAATATAGCTCCAAAGCTATTATATAGAAATAATGTCCCAGACACCAGGCAATGCATTCATAAACATATTGTCTGATAACTTTAGGTGAGGTGGATTTCAGAGCCATTAAGTGCTTTGGATGACTGGTTTCATTCGTTCTAAAGATCAACAATTCACTGTAAACATATCTGAAAAAGTTTGTTTACATCTTCAGTAGATTACCTCACTACTGATGCTACGATTTGTATGATGTGTGTCTGATGTGTAGCAGAATCACTGGTAGCAGTGTGGGGCTCCTAGTACTCTGGTCTGTGTTTTTAAGCATGTCTAGGACGAAGAGCTGCTAACGGCTCTGTTTTCTCAGCGACTGCTGAGTTTTCCAGATGAGGTCACTTGGAGAAATTGGTCTCAACCTAAAGGTCCTCCATTGAAAACTCTACCCTACATGGGGCGCGATACAGCACATTAATTTACCCACGACAAGGTACTGACTTTGGCAATGGCCAAACATAGTAAGCTAAATCTTTGCTCCATAACACTTCTATAACTTCTCCTGCTCAGCTGGGGTAAAGCCAACAGACCGCTGAGCCAAAGTCACGGATCTATGGCCCTTACTGTGGGGATCCATGAATCGAGGCCCTTCTCGCCGGCAACCGAAAGCCCTCCAGGGATTGAGGTTCATATTCGCAGTCAAGGCAGCAGCAGAAGCAAGACCTCCACCGCGTTCCTAGGCTCCTTTAGGGTCCCAATCAGTTTGATCGTGAATATAAAACGGCTCGGGCCACGTCTTTAACCTCTCAATCACTGCTGATTAAATGCGTTTCTTCTTCCACGGCGTACAGTAGAAGCAGCAGCATATGGTTTTGACTGGGACGTGATGGGGGTTTCTGTTTGAATATCCCCTGGAAAGCCAGATGGGCTCTATATTAATGGAAGCCAAGCGGAACAGAGAAAATAGAAGCGAGAGAAGAGTGGGGGGGAGGGGGCTTGGGAGAGGGCGGTGGTTCTTGAAAGGGGAGGCATTCCACAGCTTCAACAAGGTGAATTCCAGCGGGTCCACATTTGGAAAAGCACCACTCGATTTCGGCTGAACCCTCCACAAGCGTTTTCATTATAAACTGTTTACCCAACGCAAAACCGCATTCAGCCCGCTCCGGAGATGAAGACGCCACAGGCCGACAGAGGCCGTCGTTGTTTAATCAGTTTGGTGAGAAGCGAGAGCAAAAAAAATAAAAAAAGAAGAAAAAAGAGAAAAATAAGAAATCAAAAAGTAAACACCAACTCCCGACTCCAAACTCATTTCTTACAAACCGGAGGAGATATAGAAAAACTTCATTTCTTTTCTAGACAGACGTACAAACTGGAGCCGTACGGAAACAGCCAGGGCCGAAAGCTGGCGGAGAAGTTTATTTATGCTAGCTGATTAGCCACTGACGCTCAGCTAGACGAGCAGGGGGGTTGGGAGGGGGGGCGTTGTGGAAGGTGAGACAGGCGGCTCCGGGCGAGAGAGCATGTTTTAGCTGGTAATGGGGATTAATCAGGATTAATGTTAGCGTTGGCACGAGCTGCGGCGAAGGCGTGCGCGCACATGAGATTGCCGACGTTAGCCGCACTATAAACATTGAGCGGCGCTTAAGCAGCCGGCGTCCAATCAGAGCGGGAGGCTGGGTCACGTGACCCTCGGTAATGGCTGCCAATCAAAGCCACGAATATAAACATCCTGGAGAGGCTTTGACACACATCAGAGCTGGAAGGCTGCGAGTCCCTTACAGCTCTCTAAGTGCGCTGCAGTTAATTGCGGCCCACTCTGTAAATATTTGGGTAGGGTTGGGTTGTGAATGGGAGGGATGCCATGTTGGGTGGAAAGCTGTAAACCTAGAGGGTTTGGACACATACATGATATATACAATGTAGTTTCAATCATTATGGAGAAACTTAATTCCAGTTTTGACGCGGGACGTTCTAAAGGAACTAGGAATCGTCCACCGTCAAGCAAGAAATGATGTCTTGCAACTCAAGTCTCAGATTTTTCGTTTCTTGTTGGTGCCACAATTGGGCAACAAGCTTAACCCAAGCCAGCTTCTGTGAAAAAACTTACTTACTGGAACCTTCAAGCCATTGTGGATAGTTTGTTTATGCATGCAGTTATGCATTATGCATTCGTTCGTGTAGAGTAAAGCACAAAAGTAGAAAATTCATCAAACGCCAGTATATATCCCGTAGCCTAATGGATGTCAGAAGGGAATTGTTTGACTGAAATGTGGCTGTTGGTGTTACTATCATCACCAGTTCCAGCCTAATACTTTCCCATAAATGCATTAAATCTGCTCGGGGCTGATGGGCTTCGTTGGTGCACTATTAATACCAATTAAAATGCTCTTCTGAAGCGTTTTCAGTCATCTGTCAGACACGCTTTCATATTTCAACCCCAGGGGCACCCAAGTGTCATCAGGAGATCATGAGTTTGATCCCCACTGTGATGCCACTGGCCAGGAGTCTGAGAGAGCGTAGCTGTTCTCGTTCTCGTTGGATGTGCACACCCATGAAAAGGTGGTTGTAAGGTACATTTATTGGTTTAACAATGGTTTTAAGCTCTTAAACACTAAAGCTCCACCAACTAGTGTCACTCAGTGATTTATTGACTAGGTCAGTAGGTTTTAGATTAGAGCCAGTATGTACTGCTTTTGAGCGGTAAAGCAATTGAGCTGTTTCAGTACACCAGTCTTTAGTATCCACTACGTCCACTATCTCACCAACATCCTGTGACGCAACACTGTAAACATCCATGTCATTCAAGCCCAATCTTTTTTAACTACACCAACAGTCAAAAGTTTGGACACACCTACCCAGATTTTACTTATTTGTACTAATTTTTGGTGTAATAGTAGTGAATAATTGCACTCGGACCCTCGATGGAGGTGAGACCCAACGTAGATTAGTTCACCCAGGTACCAGTTTAGTCTAAAGCAGCTGTCACTAATAGGCGGACGACGGCCCAGGTCTGGACCCAGAAGTTGGCCAATGCGGACCCAAACAGTGTTTCCACAGTGTTTATTTTAAGAGGAGGAATGTTTCTTGTCTTTACAGTATACGGGCTTTGCAGCACAGTAAACCAATCGCGTGTGTTGTAAGATCACCAAAGGCGCTCCTTAGCCAATCAGATCTGTGCAGATTTGGGCGCGACGCGTACACAGGCGAGGTACGAAGCGGGAAGCAGCAGTCGGAGAAAGGCTCATTCAGACGGCGTGCTATAAAAAAGGAAACTCGGCAGCGAAAAACAGCTTTTCAACCAGGAATGAACCGAGACATGTTTATTCTTCCCCTACAGGAAGCTCCAAACCAACATAAAAAAAACATTGTTTTTTTTAAAACAGCCCTTGTGTTTACTTCAAGTGAGGGAAAAAAAAACATTTATTTAAAGTTTTATAATTAATTAATTCAGTTCAGCATTTAAACAGTAAATATACTGAACGGTATGTGTGATGTGTTGGTGTTTCAGTAGCTGATGGTATAAGATGCTGATACTAGGCTACTTTAGTAAACAGGATACACCACTGAATAATAACACACATTAGAAATGATGATGGTCCGGACCTTGGCCTGAAGACATTTCCACCAACTGGACCTTATTAAATTCTAATTAAATACCCCTGGTCTAAAGCAAAACCAAGAAAGTCTGGTTGAGCTGGTTCCATGCGGTAGAGTTATTATTAAGTACTGAAGACCCTTGATGATGATGGTGTAGTACCATCACTCGCTGACATAACAGAATTAGCTGTTAGTGTTCTCCTCCAAGCATGTCGAGAGATCCAGTGGCATTGAAAAGATATAGTGGAGCTTCATTTCTCATAGAAAGGTGACCATACACAAATACACTGGAGAGAAAAATATCTACATCCACACATCTACTTTCTATACTGAATTCTAAACTAGATCTATCTGCCATCTGTGCTTAATAACATCTCAACAGTACATGTCAACCAACTCCAATCTTTATCAAGTACACTATCAGTCAAAAGTTTGGACACACCTACCCAGATTTTTCTCATTTGTACTATTTTAATAGTAATAATATTAGTAATTAATTATGAAGAGATCAAAACTATAAAATAACACTTACAGAATTATTTCAGGACTAGAATGAAGCATATTAATAAGAATGTTTGTCATTTTTTTTTAGAAATGAGCCTCATTAGCTGCTGTCATGTCCGGCTCTGTTTATTGCCTGTATGTTTTTGTTTACGATGTTCTGTCATTGCCATGCCGTCTCTGTTTATGGTTGCCATATGCTCCTTGTCTCCGCCCCTCAACTGATCTGTGTTGTCTGATTTCCTGGTATTTTTGCGATAGCGATACTCTTGGCGATATGACAAAACATTGAATAAAAAAAAAATCAAGAATACACTACTGCAACAAAATTAAAATTAAATGTTATTATTGCAATTTTATTATTGCATATATATATATATATATATATATATATATATATATATATATATATATATATATATATATATATATATATATATATATGCAATAATAAAATTAATATATATATTGCACAGCCCTAACTGAGAAAAAAACACAAGAGTTTTCATCAGATTGTAACAGAATCAATGATCCAGAATGTCACGATACTAAATAATGCACTCCAAATATCTCCATATATCTAGGACTGAAGTAAAATGAATGATACTGGACAGATAAAATCTATCTCTAGCAGATATATAATGGTGATTTGTTCTTTTGCTGAAAACAGTAAAAAGTAGTACCCTGATGAGAGATGGGTGATATGGATATTTCCCATTAGGGATGGGTGATATGGATATTTTAGGGTATAATATCGTTCACGATATTCAAAAATGTTGGCGATATTATTGTGTACGATACGATATGGCACACCTCTACCCAGGTGTTCATCCTTAGTTCCTGCTTATATTCCCTGGTCTGGGTGCTTTGTCTTGGCTTGGTGTTTTGTCTTACTTCATGTTAGTGGAACCCTTTGTTGTTGGTAACCTGTTTGTTTGAATCTTGTTAGCCTGGTCATTGTTTTTTTTTTTGTAGTAGTTAGTGTTTGTGGTAGATGTTAGTGTTTGTAGTTCCTTTTGTTGTCTTGTTAGAGTTGTGCTTTTGTTTTCTTAATAAACGGCCTTCTGGCTTGTGCCTGCATTCTGCCTCCTCGACTATGCCTTCTTGACAGCTGCTTTTCCAACAGCACTGAAGAATAGAATAGAGTGTACATGCTAAGATCTTGTTCTGATAAACAGGTTTGGGTTGTTTTTTTTTTTATATATAGGTCTTATAAAAATCTTCATTGACATTTTACTTAAATACAATAATTTTTTTGTACATTGGCACCAACTTCAAGAGTTTCAACAAACTAATGACTTTATAATTATAAAACTAAATTTTGACTGGTAGTGCATAGTTGGAATTACACCACCAAGTTTCATCAATGAGTTTAGAGCACCATGGCAGAAACAAGAGCAACAATTGCACAGAGGAGCAAAGCACTGGTGCTGGACAAACTGCTCTCTGAGGAACATGCTCAACTTAAAATCAACAACATCTTGGACATAAATGCCTGTCTTACTGGTTTACAGAGGATATATGGTTCATTGCTCTCCTTAGAGCTGGGTATATGTCCTAAACTTGCATATGCACACGATTGCTCTAGCGATTCTGACCTTCAGGGATTGTTGTCCACTCAGCTGGAGGGTCTGGTACAGTATGTTTTAAATAAAAGTCATTTTCTGTTAGTGGGTCCAACAACTGCAGAGACGTGCCATGAAGAAATGTTGTCATTCCTAATGCCGGTCAAACTTTCTTCTTTTTCATGTGATGAGCACCGGCTGATTTATCCCAATCCGTCTCCAAATGAAACTCTACAGGAACCAGATGTTAGTATGGGAACCATGACACCTGCAACTGATGCTACTCGTCATCTTCCTTCCTTTTTGCCGCAGACGAGGAAAGCCAATATAATCACTGGGATAATCTCTCGCTTGCTTTGTGTTAAGAAAACCAAGTGGAGCGTTTTGGTATCGTTTGATAGATTCGATGGAGAATAACAACGGAGTCAAGAAATGATACCATCTGTTGGGTGAGCAGAGGAGTAGATTCATGATTTGGCCGAGATAGACTTCTGTTATGCGACCGAAACACAAATCAAAATATTAAGGTGGCTTAAATTTACATTTAGAATGTACTCTCACAAGCACGATTGCCCCCACCCTAACTCCCCTGCTGGCCTGCCCTCACATTGCACTTAACGCTCCAGGCTCAAACCACTTACGTCATAGATCTGAGGGTATTTATAGCCATAATCTAGGTTTGATCTTGAAGAATTGTAAATGGCATGAGGGTGTGCACGCCAAATATGATGCAAACGCAGTGGATACACTTGCACTGACCCCATGTGATATACAGTCACATGGGCAGGCACCTACATTTGGCGTTCACCGTGTGCAAGATTTACAGAGCTGGTGCCTATACAAGAGCTATATCATCATATAATTACAAAGATTGCAGCAATGGAAGACCTACCTTAAACGTCTTTACAGAGTTTGAGCTACACTCGGCTGCCAAAGCTTGTATCATTGCTCTGTTTCTTCTGAGACATAGAAATATTCAATTATCCAAAGCTCTAACTTCACACAAGGCTGGCTTCCTATTTACCAGCTTCTTGTTGGAATTCTCCCATTCCACCTTAAATGGTACAGCATTTACATTTCGTAGTTCCATGCAGGCACAATTAGCCATCACAGTAGTTGCGTACTGTGCCCAAGTCCAACTGACCCATGTATGCTTGAACCACACCTGGGCATGGCACGGCGCGATCGCACTAGTCAAATGAACTGGATGTTGGATGTGAAATATGCTTGGACACAGTACGGATGACCTACAGATGAGTACACCCTTAATTTACTAAGCCATTTCACCAAAACCAATGGTAACTTTACAGATCACCAAAGCAAGGATGCATGTATATAGGAAAGTGTGCTTAAAACACATGGAGACCCCTTCAAATGATTGAGTCCAAGTGTTTTAGCCATACCCTTTCCTCACAGGTGTATGAATCAAACACATGGCTATGCATACTGAAGAGCTCAAACATTTTAAACATGGATCAAACATGGACAGTACCCATCCATCCATCCCTCCATCCATTATCTGCCGCTTAATCCCGCTAGTCTGGGTCACGGCGGGGCTGGAGCCAATCCCAGCATCATCAGACGAAGGCTGGGTACACCATGGATGGTTTGCCAGTCTATCGCACACACACTCGCTTACACTCTGACACCTATGGGCAATTTAGAGTGCCCTATCAACCTAACATGCATGTGTTTGGTCATGTTGGAGGAAGCCGAAGTACCCAGAGAACCCAAACCCACTCAAGCACAGGGAGAACATGCACACTCCACACAGACCGGGAATCGAAGCCGGACCATCTTGCTGTGAGGCGACAGTGCTAACCACTACTCCACAGTGCTGCCCTAGGATAGTACCAGTATTTGAAATTTCTCTACAGCTAGATCTGCTCCAGGACTCTGGAGGAGTGTAAATGTGTTCTCTGGAGTGATGAATCACACCTCACTATCTGACCAATCTGAGTTTGGGAAATTCCAAGAGAACATTACCTACCAGAATGCATAGTGCCAGCTTTTAAGTTTAGTGGATCATTGTCTGGGGCTGGGACAATCTCACCAGCAAGAAAGCCCAGAAACGACTGTACTACCTGCCTAAGATGAAAAGAGCACACCTCTCCTCTTTTACTCTCACTACATTCTACAGGGGCACAGCAGAGAGTGCCCTGGTGAGCTGTATCACAGTCTGAGAACTCTGAGAACGCAGGACCCAACAGCAGAGTATCGCGACTGCTGAGAAGATCACTGGGGTGTCTTGACCCCTAATCAACACCTCCTGCCGCAAGCAGTCCATCTTCAAGGCTGCCAGCATTGTGGCCGACCCCTCCTACCCCCGTTATGGACCTTTCCCTGGCAAAGGTAACATAGCGTTTGCTCCGCTACCACCAAACTCCATAACAGCTTCTTCCCCAAGGTGATTAGATTACACTGAACACACTGATGCTGCCAAACATACATCTGGCCCAATCCAGACCCTCTCCAACACCAACACCTGGACTAACTTAGACCCCTTCCTTTTACCCACCACCGTCTGCCGACACACTTATTTAGCATCATGGCACATCTGCACGTCATATCTTTACTTTGATTCTGCTATGAGTCTCAACTTCACTGTACAGTTGACAGAGTTTACATTACTTTCTTAATCACTGCCTGCTGCTGCATGCCAAATGTCTTGTATAGTATTTATTGTCTTGTGCATTAAGGTTGCGAACGAAACCCAAATCTAAACATTAAGGTTGCGTTTAGAGTGTACTCACTCGAATATGATTGTCCCCAATCCCCAGTCCCCCTCACATTGTGCCTAATGTTCTAGGCCTGAGCCATTTACATCATAGATCCGAGGGTCCTTAAAGCCATAATCTAGGTTTGAACTTGAAGAATTGTAAGTCACATGAGGGTGCGCAGGCCAAACATGAAGCAAATGCAGTGGTTACACTTGCACTGGCTCCCTTGTGTTATACAGTCATGGCTCGTAGCCAGGCACCTACACTTGCTGTTCACTGTGTGGCCTTTCTAACTGAACAAACCTGAAGAAAGATCTGCAGAGCATGCACGTATATGAAAGTTGCATCATATCACTACACAGAGAATGCTGCAGCGACGGACGACCTACTATAAACTTGTTCACCTGCAGAGTTTGAACTACACTCGGCTGGCAAAGCTTGGAGCGTCATAGCTCTGTTTCTTTGGAGCTATAGAGATATCCAGTTATCCAAAGCTCTGATGTTCTGATCCCACACAAGGCCGGCTTCCTGTTTACCAGCTTCTTGTTGGAATTCTCTCGTTCCACCTTAAATGATGCAGCAGTTACTTTCTGGCACAGTAAGCCCCTTTGTTGCCATAAATGTTTTAAGGGACAGATGTGGTATTTATGTGCTTTTGTTTCATGCTCAGGCACCACAGTAGATGCATACTGTGAAGTAGAGGCAAGGCCAAGGGTGTGTCTAAAACCCTAGTGAGTGTCTAGGTAGGCAGCTGTTTAAGTAGCAGAGTTCTGTCTGACATCTCTCCTCATAAAACAGATTACTGAGACACTTTAGTTAGAGAGCAACTGTGTTCCCGGCCATCATGGGATTGCCTTAGCGGCTGAGGAAGCGTTTGATGTTCCCTTAAAATCAGGCCAAAATAAGGTGTCTCAGTAGACACCATGTTTAAGGTATGTAAGAATTGGGACAGCCTACATGTCTGGAGCGCATACTATGATGTAAAATATCACTAGGTTTTGAGACACTCCCCAACTGACCCATAGTCGCTTGATCCACACCCAGGCACGGCACAGGAGTGATCGGGCTAGTCAAACAAACTGGACTGGTTGGGTGTTAAATGTGTTTGGGCACAGTATGGACAGCCTAGTGTGAGTACACCCTTAATTAACTAAGCCATTTTTTTCAATAACCATGGTGACTTTACAGACCACCAAAGCATGTATATCGAAATTGTGGGCCCAGAAGTACATGGATAGCCCTCCAAATGTATAAGCTCCACAGCTCATTCCGTTGGGAGATCACAATCGCCTGAATTTTGAGTAGCCTTTGACACACACAAACAGGACACACCCCTAAGACACGCACATCTCCATGGCAACAGATCTCCCACAGCTGACAGTCATTAGTTCCAGCATGGTAGCTCATTAGTGCTCCCTACAAAGCTCAGCTGCACTCATAGTCGAGTGCATGACATTGGTTCTCTGCACTCTCGAACTGAGATACTGCTGGATTCAGCACTTACCTGTCCGTGGTCTCTGGGTCGTCGCTAAAGGGTCTCTCCACGGGTCCAACCAGACTTGGCTTCTCCACAGCGGGGTTCTGTCTCACTCCCTGGAGCCCAAGAGGATCTGCAATCCCTCTGACCTGCCCAGCACTCCACTCAGCTGAGCCTTCCCTCAGGCATCCCCACAAAGAGAGGTTGGTGCACCACTGGACTACCGAGCTCGTTCTCCACAGGGAGTTCGTTCCCCGGTTCTGGCCAGCTCTATATTGACTGTTTTTAGTTAGCGTTATCATTGGAATACACCCTCGTTGAGGGTGTTTTCTGTTTGAGGCGGCCGCCGGACTAGCACCGAGACCACGGTGAAGAGCAATAATCACTGTTCGAACTGTCTCTGTTGGCTGGTTTCTCTCTCTCCTCTCACCAGGACGTGAGGTGCTGCTCGGGTTCGCTCCTTCACCGCATTGTTCCAGCATGGTGTCCCAGTCTAGCAGCAAGTACATCAGCGGCCTGTGCTACAACCCAGCCTGCCCAAAGGGACTACCTCTCTACAGGCCCCCTCGGACTCCTCGCGCTAGTGAGCCGTTGGACTGTTTTTGTTTACCTTTGTCAATAAACCTTGCAAATGGATCGTATAACACCTCTTGAACCTGAATCCTTACAAAATTACAGAGTCCAGGTTTTTTAGAGGTTCTCCATATTTGTTGTACTTATTGTTTGCTCTGCACTGTTGTGTCTACACCCTATGTAGTCCTGTACATTGTGCTGCCACTGTGTTGCACTATGAGTATACAAGTTTTATTGAGGACTGACCATAAAAACCCTTGACTCAATCCCTTTTAGTACCCATAGTTTTGGATGGGATCGCTCCTGGTGTTTGTATAGCATAACCTTAGGTGATAACATAAGACCTCCCAAAACCGAAGTAACAAAAGAGGATTTCGGATTGGCAGCGGCGAGGGTCTCAATTCCGCCCATATGAGCACGCAGCTGCTTCTGCTTTTCAAAACCCAGACAGACATTAGTGTGCGATTAAATTCTTAAACCAGCTATGATGCGCAACATGGGTGCTAATGCGAAAAAGCCAGACCAAATAGACCCTCCTACACGCACAGCCCTGGGGCGTCATCATCAGGTGAAAGCTTGTTTACCCTCCACGGTAACAGCCTTGTGAACGAAGGTAAACCGGCCGCCTTTAACGCACCAGCTGATCTGGCTGAGATCTGATAATACACACTGGAGCAGACCCCTCCACCCACGCGCAGGGAAAAACACACGCATCAAAAGCACACGCATACATGCATATCTGATGCAGCCTCACCAAATGTTTTCATCTAAAGTTTGAATTGTTTAGATCTTCACAATCCCAGCTGAATCCGTTAAGTATGACTTGCGGGGATGAAGCATCTGAGGGCCACCCACAAGGTGCTCCCTCTACAAAAGACCACATCGGCAGTGACAGTCTGACGTTCGCCATGCCCAACACAGTTTTCTGCAAGTCTACATGTTTAAAATTGGTGTGGAACATATTTTTAATAGCAACCGCCAGGCAGTGTTTGAAATATGTGACTATTTATTATCTCAGTATGACTGTGCAGCCGTTTTCTGGAGTCGAACTGCATGTGCCAGGCAGCTGGATGTGCTGACAGCTGACAGTAAACTTCACTTCAAGTATCAGTAACAATAACGTGTACTATGCTGAATTCAAAAGCTGTCAAAACAGCTTAAAACTGAAGCTCTGCAGTATCTTCTTCTCATACTGTACTTAAAGATTGACAGAGATGGTCTGAATGAACAAATACATAATTGAATGTAAATGTAAATGAACACATTCATTTACATATGTGCCAGCCAGTGATATAACTGTAGTAGGCATCAGTGGTTCTTTTAGTGCAGCGGTTTTCATGTCCTTCAGGTTTTCTGATGTGTATTTATTAAACATGTACTGCATGTCTGTAAACACTACATAGTCGTATTTTGTCCAGAGTGATTTACAGTTATGTGAGGTATAGTGGAGGTGGGAGTTGAACGCAGTCAGGGAACTAAATCCAATGTGTGAAATGAACCCAGTCATGGAACTAAATCTAGTCAGGGAACTGAACCCAGTCATGGAACTAAATCTGGCCAGGGAACTGAACGCAGTCAGGGAATTGAATCCAGTCTGGTTACTGAGCCCAGTCATGGAACTAAATCTAGTCAGGGAATTGATCCCAGTCATGGAACTAAATCTAGCCAGGGAACTGAACGCAGTCAGGGAATTGAATCCAGTCTGGTTACTGAGCCCAGTCATAGAACTAAATCTAGCCAGGGAACTGAACGCAGTCAGGGAACAGAACCCAGTCAGGGAATTGAACCCAGTCAGGGAATTGAACCCAGTCAGGGAATTGAATCCAGTCAGGGAACAGAACCCAGTCAGGGAACAGAACCCAGTCAGGGAATTGAATCCAGTCAGGCAATTGAATCCAGTCAGGGAACAGAACCAGTCAAGGAACAGAACCCAGTCGGGGAATTTAATCCAGTGTGGTTACTGAGCCCAGTCAGGGAACTGAATTGTTCATTGCTCATGAGGTCATGGTTAGGGGTTAGGGTTAGGGTTAGGGTTAGTTAGGGTTAGGGTTAGGGTTAGGACCCAGACTTGAGTCATATTAGGTGACTTCTCAACATCCCTGCTGTGTAATAAATACATTAAATGAACAAGTGCTAGTAACTACATACAGTTAAATCCAGCTAATTTACTATTATTATTAAAATATCACTGTACTGATGCTGTTCTGGTGATTGAGTGTACTCCACAGATGCAGCAGCTAGATATACAGGAACTCTGAAGCCACACTAAGATCAGAATTCATTTCATATTCCATTGCTGGCAAAGGTTTCCGCTTGTGCAATAATGAACGGTAGCGAACGTCTGCTTCTAGATCAGCGGTCTTAGTCTCGGAGAAGTCTGCATCTGGACGTCAGGACTGTTTGAGTTTTCTCTTAAGTGTTACGGCTTAATCAAGAAGCCTTTGATCAGCCAAGGACGGCGTCCCCCGTATAAAGCTCTTGACTCCGGAACACAGCTACTGCCTCCAATCAGCTCATCTTCAATTTGCATGATTGGCCCCTGATTGGCCGGGGGGCTCAGATTACCCCCACTTCCTGTATTAGGGGCTCGATGGGTTTCTATCCTGTCATGACCATCAAGCTGAATCCTGATATGGAGGCATGGCTAACAATGCCACTCACAACCCTTTGCCATGCATACAGGCAGCTCTGATGAATAAAAGAGATGAAAAAAAGAAACAACTGGGTTTATGGGACTAGAGGGAATCCCTCGCCTGGATTAATAATACGTTATGACTATGTGTGTGTGTGTGTGTGTGTGTGTGTGAATGTGAGAATAACCTTGGTTTCCACAGCAGCGCTCAAACCAAATTGGGAACGAATTGAACTCACATTTTCTGTGGACTTAATTAAAATAACATCAACTAGGCCAAGGGGTTTAAAGGCGTCTTTGTCCCCCCGGGAGCTCATATTTTTGGACACACTCATATGACCAACAGCAAGCACAACAACAAATGGCACACAGAGACGTCACATGGCTCTGCCCCTGTTTTATTTTCTCTAAGGATACCAAACTCCACTAATCTTTATACGTCCATTAAGCTCAATTAAGAGAAAAGTTGGGATGTGAAATAAAAATTAAAACAGAAATAAATCATTTGTGAGTCCAAACTGGTGACACTGTTGTGGTCTTAGATTAGATTATTAATGAACTGATTACCTCGTATCAGTGACACATCAACAACACACTTTATGGCTGCTGCTCTTCATACTTGCACATAAAAGCACTTGTAAAAAATGTAACTTAAATTTATTAATTTTTAATTATAAAAAAAAAACTTTAATTTTATTTACTTCAACTTATAATGTATTATTATACTTTATATATTTTGTATTTTTTTATTATTTCTTTTTTTGTAAATCTTATCTATTGGTGAACTGAGGAACAGCAAAGTAAGAATTTCATTGTACTGTTTCTGCTGTGCATATGACAATAAAACTCTTGAATCTTGAATCAGTGAAAGAGCAGCAGTGAAGCATCTGAATAGATTAAAGTTAAAATCTTGAAGAGGTTCTGTTAATACATTTCTTGCATTAAGTAGATGTGTTGTTGATATGTTACATGACTTGATGTGTTAGTTCTATTAAGCAACTGATTACTTCACCCTAAAGCTAATTCTGACCTTAACCTTAATCCAATACCTAATCCTAACCCTCAATTATGTTAAAATCCTAACCATAATTTCAATTTAATCTTTACTCTCAACCTGGTCCTAATCCTAACATTAACCTCAACCCACATTCTAATTCTAACCCTAACCCGGGCCATAATTTTAACCGTAACCACAACCTCAACCTAAACTCTGATCCTAATCCTAATTTTAACCTCAACCCAAAGCTTAATCCTAACCATTACTCTGGATGTAATCCTAACCCTAGTCTTAATATCAACCAAAATCTAATCCTGGCCCTAATTAACACCCAAAACCTAATCCTAACCTTTAGCCTGGTCCTAATTCTAGCCCTAAACTCAAAACCTAACCCTGACCCCAATCCTAATCCTAAATTCAACTTCAACCTAAAGCCTTATCCTAACCTTCATTCTAACCCAAATCCTAACCTCATCCAAAATCTAATCCAGGCCCTAAACTTCACCCTGGCTGTAATCCTAACCCTAATCTTAACCTCAACCAAAATCTAATCCTGACCCAAACTTTATAGCAAAACCTAATCCTAAACCTCACTCTGGCCCTAATACTTAACCTCAGACCAAAACCTAACCCTCATCCTGGCCCTAATACTTAACCTCAGACCTAATTCCTACTGTATCCTTAACCCTTACCTAATTCAGTTAGACTCCAGTTACAGAACGCTGTCAGCAGTTATTTCTGTATGTCTATAACAGACTGTTGGGGATGTTAAGATTGAAATTAAACCTGTCACATCTTCAGTCTCAGGTTAACATCTACATTTGGACTTTCCATGTAACCTGAAAAATGACTGACTTCAGATGATTATGAACCAAAACTTATTTATGCAGTCAATTAAAGGTCTCTTAATAATCTTTTCAGTTAGTTGATGTATACAGGTGCCACACTCCTGACGTCTCTAAACTCGAGCCTATCTGAAATGGACTGACGAAAGCAATTTTTACATTAAATCACTGGGAAAAAAATCATCAGGGTTCCTTTTGAACCCACCCATCATCACAGAAGATTGTGACGCAGTTCTATTATATATGTGATGATTGAAATATTGACCCCCATTGCACTGCAGAGTCTAAATATAGCCTACACAAGAGCAACATGATCATCATACTAAATCTAAACCCACATTATTTTCAAGCCTAAAAGCCAAAGGTGCCTTCAGATCCTGGGGACGTTTCCAGCCTGAGGCAACCAGCGAATCACTGAATGGCCCTCTGAACAGCAGTGATCACTAATAAGTATGTATTCATAACTCTGCAGATTTCTTACTTAGTAAAAACACTTTTCTGAAATTGTCAGGGCTCTAAACACTGACATGATTGTACCACGGTTTGGATTTACTTCCATTCTGCTTTCTGAAAAGCCTGACGCATTTCACAGCATCTCAACAGAAGAAGAAAATTGAACAAAAGGACATCTGTTTTGGTGGAGGAGACGTAGCTCAACAAGTACGAAAAGGCCAGGGGCTTTTAAGTACTCTTGCGCTGCTGAGGGTTCATTAACTTCTACCTGTAGGCAGATGTTCTAGGAAAAAAAACAAAAAAACAAAAAACAAGAAAGTATCTGCACTCAAACAGATAGGTTTTTTTTCCTGTTCTTCTTGGTTTGAGTATATTATTCTATATTATATATTATGTTATTACTATAAGTATATTGCCAGAAGTGTTCACTCACCCATCCAAATCATTGAATTCAGGCATCCAATCACTTTCATGGCCACAGGTGTATAAAACCAAGCAGCTAGTCATGCAGACTGCTTCTACACACATTAGTGAGAGAATGGGTCACTCTCAGGAGCTCAGTGAACTCCAGCGTGGTACCGTGATAGAACACTACCTGCGCAAGTTCAGTCCTGAAGTTTCCTCACTACTAAATATTTCACAGTGGACTGTCAGTGGTGTTATAACAAAGTGAAGCGATAGGGAGCGACAGCAACTCAGCCACCAAGTGGTAGCCACATAAAATGACAGAGCGGGTCAGCAGATGCTGAGGAACATAGTGCGCAGAGGTTGCCATTTTTCTGTAGAGTCAATCACTACAGACCTCCAAACTTCATGTGGCCTTCAGATCAGCTCAAGAACAGAGCATAGAGAACTTCATGAAATGGGTTTTCATGGCCGAGCAGCTGCATCCAAGCCTTACATCACCAAGCACAATGTAATGAGTTGGATGCAGTGGTTTAAAGCACTCCACCATTGGACTCCAGAGCAGTGGAGGCGTGTTCTCTGGAGTAACAAATTCACAGTTCTCTGTCTGGCAATCTGATGGGCAAGTCTGGGTTTGCCGGTTGCCAGGAGAACGGTACTTGACCGACTGTCTTGTGCCAAGTGTGAAGTTTGGTGGAGGGGGGATTATGGTGTGGGTTTGTTTTTCAGGAGTTGGGCTTCTCATTTCCAGTGAAAGGAACTCTTAATGCTTCAGCAGACCAAGAGACTTCATTCTCCCATCTTTGTGGGAACAGTTTTGGGGAAGGGGAAGAGCGAGTTTGGTGTGGAAGAACTTGACTGGCCTGAGTCCTGACCTCAACCTGATAGAACACCTTTGGGATGAATTAGGACGGAGACTGAGAGCCAGACCTTCTCGTCCAACATCAGTGTCTGACCTCACACATGTGCTTCTGGACGAACGGTCAAACATTCCCATAAACACACTCCTAAACCGCGTTGAGAGCTGAAGAAAGTTGAAGCTGTTATGGCTGTAAAGGGTGGGGCGATCTTATTAAACCCTAAGGATTAAGAATGGGATGTCACTCAAGTTTATACACGTTGTGAAGGCAGACGAGCAAATACTTTTGGAAATATGCATATATATATGTATTGAAATTGAATTGAATTTTGAAAACCTTTAAATTCAATTTTAGTAACATTTTACTTCAGTGTGGGCTGTGAAATATCAATATCTCACTATTTTTCACTGACATTTTCACTATTTCCTGAACAAAATGAAGTATACCAGCCTAACTGGCTAAAGAGTATTATTTTATTATACTCTAAGCACTGACTGGACATTATGATCCAAGAAATCTTGAGTTGTGAAGAACATTTGTTTAAAGTGTAGATAAGATCTTTGGCAACACAACAGTAAATTCGAACACAAGTAGCTCACTCATGGAGTAGAGGTCAACGAGGAATTTCCATATGGATTTTAAACATGAACGCATAAGTAGGAAACTATGTGAGATATGAGCGATAGCTGAATTGCCCAAGATTGGTAATCAGTGGAACAGAGTGGATGGAGAGATCTTGAACAGTTGGCTGGTGTAGTAGTTTGTGGGTTGGAGGTTTTTGGCTTTAGCCCAATGTAAACATGCTTTAGTTGAAAAAAGATGGAAAATGTTTTCCGTTTTTTCAGTGCGCAGGGTTTTATTCCTCCAATGCGCAGGTGATGTGTTCATAGATCGACCTGGACGCTTTTAAGAGGCAAGTCAAGTGGGTTTTTATTGTCATTTCAACTACATACAGAGTACACAGTGAAACGAAACAACGTTCCTCCAGGACCATGGTGCAACATAGACAGTGCATACAGACACAAGTGCAACACAAACAAACAAGTACGGACAGACAACACAACACAGTACAGACAGAGAATAATAAATAATTGCTGGTTGTGTGCAAATTGTGCAATGTGTAATAAATAGAGTCCAGTGAGGTAGTAAAGTTGTTAGTGCAATGCTTTGTGCAAAAAATGCTTCCCTTTTTTTATCTGGGGTAAATGGTTGGAGAAAGATATCAGTTCAGACGTTGAGTTGTGTTGAGAAGTCTGATGGCTTGGGGGAAGAAGCTGTTGCAGAGTCTGGTCGTGTTGGACCGGACGCTGCGGTACCTTCTTCCTGATGGCAGGAGGGAGAACAGTCTGTGTGAAGGGTGGGTGGGGTCATCCACAATGCTGGTTGCTTTGCGGATGCAGCGGGTGGTGTAAATGTCCAAGACGGAGGGGAGAGAGACTCCGATGATCCTCTCAGCTGTCCTCACAATGCGTTGGAGGGACTTGCGGTCAGAGGCTGTGCAGGTCCCAAACCAAGCAGTGATGCAGCTGCTTAGGATGCTCTCTATGGTTCCCCTATAGAAGAGGGTGAGGATGGGTGGAGGGAGACGGGCCTTTCTCAGCTTCCGGAGGAAGTAGAGACGCTGCTGGGCTTTCTTGGCTGTAGAGCTGGTGTTCAGGGACCAGGTGAGGTTCTCCGCTAGGTGGACACCAAGGAACTTGGTGCTCTTAACGATCTCCACAGAGGAGCCGTTGATGTTAAGCGGAGAGTGGTCCGGTCTTGATTTCCTGAAGTCAACAACCATTTCCTTGGTCTTCTCTACATTCCAGTGAAGGTTGTTGACTGTACACCAGTCTGTCAGCTGCTGCACCTCCTCCCTGTATGCTGACTCGTCGCCTTTGCTGATGAGACCCAGCACAGTTGTATCATCGGCGAACTTTATGATGCTGTTAGAACTGTGTTTCGCAACACAGTCATGAGTCAGCAGGGTGAACAACAGAGGACTCAGTACACTGCCCTGGGGTGCCCCAGTGTTCATGGTGATGGTGCTGGAGCTGCTGTTCCCGAACCGGACTAACTGGGGCCTCCCTGTCAGGAAGTCCAGGATCCAGTTGCACAGGGGGGTGTTGAGGCCCAGCAGGCTTAACTTCCTGGTGAGATTCTGCGGGATGATGGTGTTGAATGCTGAACTGAAGTCTATGAACAGCATTCTGACGTAGGTGTCCTTCTTCTCCAGGTGTGTAAGGGAGAGGTGAAGGGTGGTGGTGATGGCATCGTCCGTGGAGCGGTTGGGACGATATGCAAATTGCAAGGGGTCCAATGAAGAGGGCAGTTGGGTTTTGATGTTCCTCATGACTAGCCTCTCGAAGCACTTCATGATGATGGGCGTGAGAGCTACGGGACGGTAGTCATTGAGGCAGGACACCGTGGACTTCTTCGGCACGGGGATGATGGTGGTGGTCTTGAGGCACGTTGGGACAGTGGAGCTGCGCAGGGAGACGTTGAAGATGTCCGTGAGAACATCTGTCAACTGGTCTGCACACTCTCTGAGCACTCTGCCAGGGATGTTGTCTGGTCCTGCAGCTTTCCGTGGGTTGACTTTGCGCAGAGTTTTCCTCACGTCCACTGCAGTCAGGCACAGCGCCTGCTCGTCTGGCTTGGGTGTGATCTTGCTCACCAACGTGTTGTTCTGTGCCTCAAACCGTGCATAAAAGTCGTTAAGGGCATCGGGGAGGAAGGCATCACTGTCACAGGACGGTGGCATTGTCCTGTAGTGTGTGATTTCCTGGATGCCCTGCCACATGCGCCGCGTGTCACCCGTGTCCTGGAAGTGGTTGTGGATCCTCTGGGCGTGAGCGCGCTTTGCCTCTCGGATGGCTCGTGACAATTTGGCTCTTGCTCTCCTTAGGGCCGCCTTGTCACCCACTCTGAAGGCCGAGTCGCGGGTCCTCAGTAGCGCATGCACCTCAGGAGTCATCCACGGCTTCTGGTTTGGGCATATGGTGATGGTCTTGGAGACAGTGACATCATCAATACACTTGCTGATGTAGCCAGTGACTGATGCTGTGTACTCCTCCAAGTTAACAGAGTCGCCTTCAGTCGCAGCCTCCCTGAACACGTCCCATGCAGTGCACTCAAAACAGTCCTGAAGGGCAGAGATGGCTCCTGCCGGCCAGGTTTTCACCTGCTTCTGAACTGGTCTGGAGCGTCTGATGAGGGGTGTGTAAGCTGGAGTCAGATACACAGACATGTGGTCCGAGAACGCGAGGTGGGGGCGGGGCTCCGCCCGGTACGCGCTGGGTATGTTTGTGTAAACAAGGTCCAACGCGTTCGCTCCTCTCGTGGCAAAGTCCACATGCTGATGGAATTTAGGGAGGACTGACTGGAGATTAGCGTGGTTAAAATCTCCGGCGACAATGAACAGTGCGTCTGGGTGTCTGGTCTGCAGATCACTGACGCCCCCGTGCAGCTCCCACAGTGCCTCTTTAGCATTAGCGCTAGCGCTAGGCGGTATGTACACGGCGGCTATCAGCACGGCGGAGAATTCCCGTACTAAATAAAAAGGTCTGCACTTAACTATGACGAACTCCACCAGCGGAGAGCAGTGCTTGGCGACAGTCACAGCGTTGTTGCACCATTCTGTGTTGATGTAAACACACACGCCTCCACCGCGGGTCTTCCCGGACAGAGCCGCGCTCCTATCCGCTCTGAACGAGGCTAGCCCGTCTAGCTGAATGGCGCTGTCTGGAATACTGTCGCTGAGCCACGATTCCACAAAGACTAGAGCACAGCAGTCTCTGAACTCTCGCTGGGTCGCTCGCTGGAGTCGAATGCAGTCCAGTTTATTATCGAGGGAGCAGACGTTTGCGAGGAATAGCGATGGTATAGCCGGGCGGCTAGGGCTAGCCTTTAGCCTCGCGCGAACCCCGGCTCTCTTACCGCGCTTCCGCTTTCGCTCGCACCGCTTGCGATGACACTTCCGCCGGGCTCCGCCATCAGGAAACGCCGCGGACTGCAGGCCTGGATCTTGTAGCAGGCTGAGCTCTTGTAGCGTCTGCAGAACTTCGTCCGAAAGATTGTTTGTAGGCTGATTTCTCCACTGAAGCAGGGTCTGGCGGTGGTAGGATATGTGCACTGGTGTTCCGATGCACATATTTGCAGAGATGGACGAGAATATTCACAAACAATAACACAAAAAGCACCAATTCTCGGACCAAGAGCGGCCGCTGCGTGTTAACGCGCCGCCGACCGGATGTAGCAGCTTTGCACAGTGAAGCTCTTGACAGATTTATTTTTTTTGGGGGTGAGATTAAGTTTCAGAAGCACTGGTTCAATTCTGTGGATTTGCAACAACCATACTATTGACTGCCTACAATACTGACCATGTCCATGCATATGTTGTAAGGCTTTTAAGATGGTCTTTACTTGTGATCAATACGCCTACAGTTCAGATACTGACTTCTCCAAGTTGACAGTTTATCTTTTTATCAGACAACCACCATATTGACTCTAATGCTACATCATTACTCCAGACTAATAGCTGGTCTGTGCCAGTCCTAAATGACTCCTTTGTCCACACCACCACCAGTTTGGCCTTTTCCAGTTGTCGAGAAAAGAGGGCTTCGGCCCATGCCGTACCGGTCTGGCAGGATAAGTGGAGGTGCTCCAAAGACTTGGATGGAGCTTACGCCAAACACTCCCTAAGTTCCAAATGTGTATCCATTACATTCTTTAATCATACCCATTATCAAAATGCCCTTCCTACACTCCTAACTCCTGAGTCTTCATGGCAGAATCTACAATAGTAGGATAGACTCTGTGGTCACCGATCTGCTTTTGTTTCAATGTGGATGTTGCTCTTCCACTGTGTTGCTGGAGGATCCCAATCATGACCCAGCTTTAGCGTTTGACAGCCAAATTTCTAGATTTTACAACCTCCTGGTACTTTATCATGAGATGTATCTTAACAAAGCTTCTAGAACTTTTGTAGGAAAATGGTTCCCAAAACATTGTACCAGTTAACATAATTATTATTACTATTATTATTATTATTATTATTATTATTAGATTTCTAGCAGCATCTGGGAACCCTTAGGAACTTGTGTTTAAGGTTTTGGCAAACCTTTCAAATATTTGGGATATTTGGTGATGCCAAAATGCTTCTGCAAGTCTCCAAATATGATTCTTGAGCTATTGTTCTAAGGGTAGCAATACATGCTGCTATCTGTCATTGTAATTACAATAAAAAAAAATAATAAATAATAATATTTTCCATCACGTCCATGTCCCCATGTCACCTTTGATTTGTCAACAGTAATGCATTAAGAACTGGTAATACTTTGACAAGGCGTTGTCAATAAACACTATTCATCAAGGCCAGAAGTGAATAGTAACTAGTTACATTGACTCAGTTATATCGTCAATATCCAAAGAAAAACAAGCATCTCATAAATGCCAACTTTACAGTAGAGGCCGAAAACTTAAGTCAATGGAACCGAGCTATTTTGGAGCATTTCTATTGGTCCATTCATCATAAAATGTTTACACATTTTTAAAAGCTGCTGCCATATTCAGATAATAAAAAATAAATATAGACAAAAATGGAGATATTTTCTTTGGACAGTGACGATATATTCATTGTTTTCTAATAGTAATATTTTAACTACTCAAGTATATTAGTAAGTACAGGAATTTCCTTTTCACTCAGGTACACTTTAGTTGTTCATATTTAGTTACTAATTCCTATTTGGGGTTGAATTGTATTTTGTTTTATTGTTGACACACATCTGTAGTGCTTAATTTTATTGGTCACATTTCATTAGCATTTTATTTTAAGAGTAAAATAATATAATAAAGTTAGAAAAAAATAAGATATACAGACTTCTAGCCTGTGCTTATGGATACTGCATTTACAATAAAGTTGCTTTGTGCTTCTATAAGTTACTCAGTACCCAAATTGTTTATTTGAAGATACTTCAATATTTTACTTATATTTTATTATAAATGTTATTTTGGTATTCATTTTTTTACCCCAGTATCAATGCTTACACATGAGTATTGATTTAGGCTACTTTGCCCACTTTAGGTTAGGTCTTATTTGGAGTCAAGCTTATCTAAAATGGACAAATGTTGGTAGACACATGTATTGTGGTCTGATAACTCAACTTTTCAGATAGTTCATGAAAATAACAGAGGTTGTATTCTCTGAGTCAAATAACAGAGGACCAACTAGGCTCCAGCCACAATCCTTGGAGAAACACTGGCAGGTTCACTACAGTTCTGGTTGTTTGAACTTCTGAACTGCTGCCCTACTGTTGTAAATGCTTTTAGTTTCTTTTCCATGGTGCTTCCCTTATTTTGTCCAAGCCCTGTACATATTAAAGCTATTCAACACAGAGAAGGCGATCATTAATGCATGAGCACATAAAATAGACGTGTATAAAATGCAAACACTAGCCACCCCCCCACACACTTGCGCGTGCAAACAAAAGGATCATAAACTCCGGCTCAAAGCGAGGGCACAGACTAGCAGGCAAACAAGACGAACTTCCTGCGAGCGTTCAGCGGCAGACGAGCGACATTCGGCCTCCATCCGCCTCCTGCCTGAACTGCGCGCCACAGGTTGATTTTGTATTATTTTCGTGTTCAGGGGACGGGTTAGAGGAAGCGTTCAAATGCAAATTTCAGACATTTGTGAATATCAATAACATCTGGCTGACTTCCCGAGCGGAGGGAAGAGCGTGTCTGGAGGCCATGCCAATCACCAGCAAGCCCTGCATGAATAAAGATATCGCTCACACAAGCGCTGCCTCCACTCATCTCCATTCTCTCAGCCTCTTCAATACTAATTGAGACGGAGCTTAACCCTCTCCCTTAAGAATGAAAAGAAGATCTGGGTGTGTGTGTGCACGTGTGTGTGCGCCTGCTTGTTTTTGTACCTTCTAAAATGTCGCAACGTTGTAGGACAACCAGAGAAAAACAGGTCTTAATGAACAAAATGATCCCGACATTGTAAAACGCTTAATCTATTACGAACACCAGGGGTCTGTCTCAAAACCTAGTGAGCTGCCTACATAGACAGCCTTTTACATCATAGTATGTGTTCCTGACATGTAGACTGTCCCAATTCTTAGATATCTTAAACAAGCTGTCTACTGAGAAACCTTATTTAGACCTGATTTTAAGGAAGCATTGAACATTTCCTCAGCCGCTAAGGCAATCCCATGATGCAACACAGGCAAATCTACGAGCAGTGAAGTTATTTTGATTCTCTCTGGAGTTTTAATGTGTTTCTGGTCATATAATCACACAAAACAGTATTTTATTATCAACTTATACTCGAGCCATTAGCGTTTATGTTAGCGGATTTATAAGCCTCGGGCAATTGTTTTGGATGCCGATCGGTAGCTAAGCAACCAGCTAAACCACCGTTTGCATGCTGCAGTGGGCGGGAACAAGCTGTGACGCAGTCTCTCTCTAACTAGAGCGTCTCAGTAATCTGTTTTATGAGGAGAGATGAGGAGAGAATGCTGCTACTTAAACAGCTGCCTACCTAGACAGCTACTTAGACACTCAGTAGGTTTTGAGACACACCCCATGTGTTATATTTAAAAGAACAAAACCATTGCTTCTAGGTTAATCATAGAAAATTGTCATGACATATAATCCAAATACAATACATAATATTTGTATCTACCTCTACCTCCACCCAATAGTACGCTTTAAAATACAACCAGTGTGCAGCAACAGTGTATTAATATTGAGGCTGAAGCCTGGCTGCTCACTCCATTCTAGCTCCACTCCAGGTTTTCTAGGTGGCAGTCCATGCTCGCTCCTTACTCAAAGATGATTGCCAGTTGTATAAATTATGGCTATTATTAAGCCTAAAAAACAAGCTACACATTCTGTGTTACAGTGGGTTATTTTAAAGAAGGTATTTAGGCTTGAAACAATGGACCAATCACAGGCAAGAACACTGCAGAGAGTAAACGAACTATTAGAAATTCAGGAATCTGAAGTCAGACTTGACTTGAGTTTATTGACTTACCAAATGGACACTGATACTACCCTCTCTCTGCAGAGAGTTGGTCGCCCCCAGTCCTTTGTTTGTATTTAAATGACCCTTTTGTCTCATGCCTACCAATCACCCCCCAAGGTGGCAACGTACCAACCCCCTTAAGGGTGACATGCAAATATTCCCCTAAGCCCTCCTTAACCTCCTCTTCTTCATCACCTTGATGTTGACACCCCAAACTCCCCGCTGCCAGTTGACCCTTTTCTTACTTCCTACTTAAACTGGTGTTAGAGAGTCAGAGATGGACTAGACTGGACTTCAAGAGACTGAACGGGCAACAGAGCGATGACCTAAGCTGTGCCCATGTATGCTTCTGCATGCACATGCTTCCCGACCGCTAAAAGACTGGTGGTGATGGACTGAGCTGTACCCACATATTCCTGTGTGTGTCCATAAACTTAAGTCTATGCTAAAGATCTCCTGACTTCTGATTCCTGAACACACAGGAATGTATGGGTACGGCTCAGTCGATCACAACCAGTCTGTAAGCGTTCGGGAAGCAGTCTTAATCATTAATTTATATATACTGTCACGTGGTGACACGGTGGTGTTGTGGTCAGTATGGTGGTGTAGTGGTCAGCACTGTCGCCTCACAGCAAAACGATCCGGGTTGGATTCCCGGTCCGGGTGGTTCTGTGTGGAGTGTGTATGTTCTCTCCGTGCTTGAGTGGGTTTCCTCCGGGTACTCCGGTTTCCTCCCACAGTCCAAACACATGCATGATAGGTTGATTGGTCACTCTAAAAATTGCCCGTAAGTGTGAGTGTTGGCCATGCAATGGACTGGTAACCTGTCTATGGTGTACCCCGCCTTCGCCCAATGACGCTGGGATTGGCTCCAGCCCCCCATGAGATAATGGATGGATATACTGTCATCTCCTTTTTTGTCGATTGATACTTTTCTATATAATTCGAGCACAGCAGCTGCCGTTTACACTGGCCATATTTCATGATGAGTGGACCAATAGAAATCCTTCAAAATCCTCCAAATTAAACCCTCCTGTAAAGTTTATATTTTGGAGATGTGAACAGCAACAATGTGTATATAGTACATGTGGGACATATGTCACTAAATATTGGTATCCATATATATATATATATATATATATATATATATATATATATATATATATATATATATATATATATATATATATTGGGAGTGTAAGAAAATATTGTAATATTGAATATCGGGATACTATGTGTCATGATACTGTATCGATTCTCAAACACACATATTCCACTCCAACATAAACAAGCAGCACAAGGGCGCAGTGCTATTGTAAGCATTGGCAAACCTGTTCATATAGTGGTGTGTTTTAATAGTAGGACTTGAAAACATGCAGTATATCACTTTGCTTGCAGTATCGCAGTATATCATGATATATTGAATCGTAACCACTGTATCACAATACGTATTGTATTGCCAGTTTCTTGCCAATACACAGCCCTAATATATATATGCAACCTTGCGGATAGGTACTTACATATACTCAACTGACATATTTTTTCATATAGGCACATATATTTACTATACTATACTTTACTATACTATACTATATGCATCTCTATTTTTGGTGATTTTTATTTCTCCATCATTTGAACACCACAGCTGCTGCTTACACGGTAAGTAAAGACAGGTTTTGTGCTCTCCTGTAAAGTTGCTCCAAGTATTTGTGTATGTGTACATATATTACATATATTAGACTCTACATCCTGACAAGGTGTAAAATACAATTCTGTCTGTCTGTGTTTGCTTGTGTGATTCTCAATGAGGGAGAGATAACTCATGAGATGGAAGCAGAGAGTGTCATGCAAATGACTGTGGTACACACCGCCCACACGGTTTTATCACCTTTTGTTTTGGAAATGTGTCCGTACGTGGTCATGTGAATATTAAAGTAGGTTTGTCTGGCAGATTTAGGGTAAATGTCAGAGACTAAAAGGCTGTCGACTTGGTCAACTGCTGACTCTATGTGTGTGTGCATGTACAGATACCAATGTCCACATGCTTAACATTGTAGTAATTGTGAGATTAGTGCGGCACGTTTCCGGCGAGATAGAGGCGACTGTCTTTGTCTCCGGAGTCAATGTTAATGGGGGTCAATTGGCTGAAAGTAAGAATGGAAAAAAGTAATTATTCAATTACTTATCATAATAAAAGGAAGACTCATTTGATTATGTTAATGCTGATGACAGATTTCCATTCTCATGAAGGTTAACATGAATCATCATGACATGGGTCATCCAGGCCAGCGAGCCTCTCTGCTTTAGAATTGGCTCTCCTGGAACTGTGGCTATTTTCTACACTTGCAATGTTTCCATTATTGGAGTAATTAAGACATTGAGAACTCAGGACAGTTTAAAGAATAATGGCCAATGTGAAACTGTACACTGTGTGGATATCTGCTTGTCATCTATTCGTTTTCAACGTAGGAAACATTTGGCAAACTCACTGTGGGGCTCAGAAATGGGACGTACACTTCATATGTGGATCAAGTTCTACTAGCAAGTTAGGGTTAGGCAAGTTCTTCCACAAGTCAGCAGTGAACCATGACTATTACAGCTAGGCCTTCAATTTCAATACATGCAAATGAACTGTTTTGTATGGCTAAAGATCTCACACTCTAAGACTCTTAGCAGCTAGTAAGTAATTCCACCCATTAAGTATGTCTACATAGAACACAATGCTACCAACCAAGGAGTATGAAGATCAGCATATGTTTCATCCAAGTTATGTAAAGTACCACATCCTTTCAAAAAGCATCACAGGACATTTTGTAGAATGTTGACCACCAGTTTTCTTGTATCAAATGCTTGTGTTGGCTAGCATGATGAGTAATAGAAGTGTCAAGACCACCCAGAACCCACCCAATCATTGCTGTCTTGAACCTCTGGCCACAAATAGCTATGGCATCACTAGGGATCAAACTCACAAGGTGGTTTTAACATATATTTTATATTGTGTAGCACTTTTACAGTGACTAATTGAGTAAGGAGCCCAGGCTTAGAGCTGCCGCTGTTGCCACTGTGAGTCTGTGTATGATATTTATGATCCGAGAAGTTTATAGAACATCCAGAAGGCCTACAGTTAAGAGGTTGCACATCTTCAGATTTCTTTAAGTGAACGATTGCGTGATGAAAGTTATTTGTATAGCAAGCCTTTAGATAAGCAGAAATGAAGACCCCAAGACATTGCAAACAATGGCTCATGGTGGAGGTCCAGAGAGCCAGAGATTATACATCTTTAAGCTCCATCATCAATGGCTCCAATGGTAGTGTTTGGAAATAGCAAATGTTAATAATCGAATCTTAGGTCAGTAGTCCTGTAGGTCAGCAAGGAAATATTCAATCAAAGCTTGACTCCACAGGTCAGTAGAGCATGATGCGCCTGTTCCAATGGGCCCTGGATGGCATTGTTAACCTTCAGGAAACCATAGGTATGGACTTATTGTATTCTCTGAGGTGTCCGTGTTTTTCGTGTCATAGCTACTAGTAGACATCAAGCTTAAACAAAGCTAACTAGTCTGTGTAATCCCAGTTAATTCCACTCACACTTCCTGATTATGTAGGTAGGTAATCTGCTGCTTTAGGCCTTCAGTCTAGATTCTGAAGATCTAAGCGCTGGGAGAGCTTCCTTAGTTGTATCTGTTTAGATCTACACTATATTGTCAAATGTATCTGCTCGTCTACCTTCACATGTATATGAATTTAAGATACATTTTCTTCTTAATCCATAGTCTTTAATATGATGTCAGCCCACCCTTTGCAGCTATAACAGGTTCAACTCTTCTTTCCACATGATTTAGGAGAGTTTTTGACTGTTGTTCCAGAAATGCATTTGTGAGGTCATGTTAAAGTATTAAGAGTTCCTTTCACTGGAACTAAGGGGCCGAGCCTAACTCATGAAAAACAACCCCATACCATAGTCCCCCCTCCACCAAACTTTACCCTTGGCACAATGCAGTCGATCAAGTACCATTCTCCTGGCAATCGCCAAACCCAGACTTGTCCATTTGCGTGATTCATCACTCTAGAGAACACGTCTCTGCCGGTCTAGAGTCTAGTGTTGGCGAGCTTTACTCCACTGCATCAGATGATTTGCATTGCACTTGGTGATGTAAGGCTTAGATGCAGCTGCTCGGGCACTGAAGCCCATTCCATGAGGCTCTCTATGCACGGTTACTGAGCTGATCTGAAGGTCTGTAGTGATTGACTCTGCAGAAAGTTGGGGACCTCTGTGTACTATACTCCCCAGCATCAGCTGAACCACTTTTATTATTTTACAGGGCTACTACTTCGTGGCTGAGTTGCTGTCGTTCCCAATCACTTCTACTTTGTTATAACACCACTGACAGTCGACTGTGGAATATTTAGTAGTGAGGAAACTTCACGACTGGACTTGTTGCACAGGTGGCGTCCTATCACGGTACCACGCTGGAGTTCAATGAGCTCCTGAGAGCGACCCATTCTTTCACTAATGTGTGTAGAAGGAGTCTGAATGTCTAGGTGATTGGTTTTATACACCTGTGATCATAGAAGTGATTGGTATATATGATTTCAGTGATTTGGATGGGTGAGTGAATACTTTTGGCATCATAATGTATAAAAAGGGGAAGATTTGTAGCCCTCTATTTCTGAGTTCCCAGAAATGATTAGGCCTTCTCAGAAGGCCTAGAAAGCCCCGAGGGTTCCCCACTGCTATAAGTCAGTGAGCCTGACCATAACTTAAAGGTCAGCTCTAACATTTCGGGAAATAACTTAATGTTCAACTTGTTTGCTATGCAGTAAATATGCTGAGACATCTCTGGACGGCACGGACTGCTCTATGAGAAATCGCACAAAGCTCGAATCTCTCAGCGCCCGAGAAGCTCGGCATACATTCTTGAGCGGAGCACAAAAAGATGCGTAAATCTGTCCTTACTGAAATACGAAGCTATCACTAAGAACACGAGTCTGAATGATGTTATTTTTACTGCCAGTCTGGCTTGTTTACTCAAAGCTGCTCTTTTAAGGTGATGAGATTTTTATTTTATTTGAAGAAATCGACACAAACACGGCTTCCTAATACAGGAGCTGGATTTTTAATTCCCACGTTAGACAGTAACAACTACTTGATTTATGGAAATGACATTGTAATAACAGAACATTCTTTATTAAAACTGGGTTATAAAGTTCTGCTCTGTCCCCAAATATTAAGTACTGGGGATGAGTTATATTATGTGTACTGTAACAATAACTTTCTTAATGTGCCGTATAAAACGAGTCATACATTTATTATTTACTATCTTTATAATGTTCCACCGTTCACTCTTCTGTTTAATTATAAAAAAAACACCTGAAATGATATAAATACAAAATGTATTAAGTAATTAATTATTAAAACTGGTGCTACTACTAACACCTCTTCTTCTTATTATTGCAGCTGTTTTATTGGCATTATGGTTTATAGGTATGGTTTATATTATGTTGTTTAGCTATTACTTACTACCACTACTACTACTATTACTTTTATTACAACAACCACTACTACTATTATTATTACTATTACTACTACTACTACCACTACTACTATTAGTATTACTATTACTACTACAGCCACTACTACCACTATTACTACTATTACTACTATTACTACTACTACTACCACTACTACTATTATTATTACTATTACTACTACAGCCACTACTACTACCACCACCACCACTACTACTACTATTACTACTACTACAGCCACTACTACTACCACCACCACCACTACTACTACTACAGCCACTACTACCACTATTACTACTACTACTACCACTACTACTATTATTATTACTATTACTACTACAGCCACTACTACTTCCACTACTACTACTATTCTTATTACTATTACTACTACACCCACTACTACTACTATTGTTACTACTCCTACCACTTTTATCACTACTGCAACACCTTCTTCTATTACTACAACTACCACTACTACTATTCTTATTACTATTACTACTACACCCACTACTACTACTACTTTTATTACTACAACAACCACTACTACTATTCTTATTACTATTACTACTACACCCACTACTACTACTACTTCTATTACTACAACTACCACTACTACTATTCTTATTACTATTACTAATACACCCACTACTACTACTACTTTTATTACTACAACAACCACTACTACTAGTATTATTACTATTACTACAACACCCACTACTACTACCACCACCACCACTACTACTACTACTGCCACTAATGCGATTTTTACTACTCCTACCACTTCTACCACCACTACTACTGCAACAACTTCTACTATTACTACAACTACCACTACTACTACTACTACCACTACTACTACTACTAATAATAATAATAATAATATTCAAATTCAAAGTGAATTTCATTAGAAAAAGATTGAGCATTGCAATTCAGATATAAACACTATATATAAAAAATGAGACTGAGCATTGTATGAGTCATAGTTCTTTATTTTATCAGAATAGCCTGACACTGCCACATGTGCTTAAAGGTGCTTGGGTCCCGAGGACTGCCACATGCAGCTATATTTATTATTACGGTTGTTATTTAATTTAGCATTAATATAAAGATGTACATTAGCTTTGGAAGTAGCACTCCACTGTATCAATATTGCGATCTGTTATATGGATATGCTTTGCAATGTTTTCAAAACCCACTGAATCTGTGATGTGATGTAGTTTACTGACTGCAGAACTTTGTTTGATCATATAAAAGACCTTTATTAATCGAGACAGCCTAACATCTGCCATTTACAGCATCTGTGACTGGTCTGGTTGCTCATTGAGTGTAGATAGAGAGCTAATTGACAAATTCCAGCCTTCTGTCAGCATCAGTATCACCAAAGACTAATACCGATTGAAACTGGTACAATGCAGTAAGTGTCCAAACCCGTCCATCCATAGACGGTCAGCATTTGATATAAAGTGCTGCTGAGTGAGTACAGTCTCTCTTTCAAGTCTGATCCACGGCGAAACCCTTCATATTGCTCCCACCATCGCCATGATAGCGCACGCTGTCCATCAGACAGTCCATAAAGAAAAAAATGCTTTGAAGTGTCCTCAAAACAAACAGTGGCTACAGTCTATCAGACCAGCGTGAATCTCCGACACAGCACATCTGGAAGGTTCACCCGATTCTTTGGGTTCAGGTCGTGGCCCCGAGGCCGGTTTTCACCAGCAAGAACATAAAGCAGCGTCCACCTCCACACACGCACGTCTTTTCTGGCCGTGGTCAGTCACGACAAAAAAAAAAAAAAAAGGCCTTGCAAAATAAAAGAAGGGAAATCATGAAAGGCTATTCTCCCATCTGGGAGCTAACCTCCTCTCCTCGCTTTTCTGCCGTTCCCCTCGCTCGCTCTCTCTTTTCTCCATGTTGTTTGCCCAGCATCAATTACATGCGCTCGGGCCCGGTCTGTTTGGAGTGAATCGCCGCCAAAATTCCGCCCGATTCTCTCGCTTCGCAAAAACACGCCTGGCCGGCTCCAATGATAACAGCGGGGAGGGAAGGAGGGAGAGAGAGCGAGAGATAGACCGGGCAGATAGAAAGATAGATGACTGTGGAACACAGGAAAGAGGACGTAGTGATGTTTCCGACGACAAACCTTAAATATTTTACTAAGAACTGCAGCATATACGGTTATATACTGTCCATTAAACGTTTGGGGACGCTTGCTTTGCATTTCGCTGCTATTTTTGATAGCAGAACAGGAATGTGCTAATGCTTTGGGTACATGTCTTTGGGCAGTCATGGGCTGAAGGTCTGGGCTCTGGTCTTGTAACTGGAAGGTTGCTGGTTCGATCCCCTGAATCAACAGTACACGACTGCCTTTGAGTGCCCTTGAGCAAGGCACCTAACCCCCAATTGTGGATATGGTTGCCAACTACTCTGGGCCCAAGTGCGTGTGTGTATGTGGGTGTTTCACTGCATGGATGGGTTAAATGTAGAGATCAAATAATTCTATTCTATCCTATTTATTTTCAACACAGAGCTTGTGTTTGTCAATCTTGGTATGAACAGTAGGTTTGGTCTATCAGTAAATGTTAGAAGTACATGTTAAAAGTCTTTTGGGTGGAAGTTGGTTGAAAAGGTTTAAGCATTGATGAGTGGTGGGCAGGCTTTGGAAGTATTCCCAACGTTAGGCTATTTCTCCATTATTCTTTTAGTGTTTTGTGATTACATTAGTTCAGTTCATTCAGTAAATTATTAATACCATAAGCCTACTAGCCTATTTTCTCTTCCACCAAGTATACTGATATAAAGTATATTAATAAATGTGTTTAACTTCCTAGATTTGGGTAACGTTAGAATCCATCAGTGCTCCCACCAATAGTTACACCATTCCACCATACCAGGACTTCACTTCTTTGTAATGACTTGCATGAAAAGTCATATACATAGTCTTAGTACTCAGTTGTTGTCAGTTGTTGAAGTGAAACATAAAGAAAAGATACCAGAATAACATCAACCCTGGTAAATTTTGTCCACCCAGTGTCTAATTTGTAGTAAACACCAAGACTGGCACTCACTAGCCCACGGCCCAGCTCAATAAATACATGTGACACTGCATTATGCCAACCATAGCAACAACTATTCACATTATCAAAGTCTCTCCTACTGCAAGTCTGGTGCTCCCTTAGATGCTCCACACATGGCAAGGCCTCTCATGTGTCCACAGCCTGGAATGGGTTGCTACATAGCTCCCCCCTTTTCACAGTAACCTTCCCCTGGCTGCCACACAAAGCCTGAGCCCACAGTTATACTGCAATATGTGTCATGGAATGTCCACCCCCTCAGTAAACAAATGCGCCATGGACAAATGACCTTGTCTGCATGCCCCACATGGCATTCCACGGGACCACATCCTTTCTCTATGCTCCATCCATCACCCAACACAGCATAGGTGATAAACATGTCTGCCCCAACTCTTGACCCCATGTCTGACATGCCACAAGTGCCTATTAGGCGTAATCCCACTTCTGACACCAATGTGACTTTATGGCAATTATTTTATTATAATAAAAAATTATTTTGTTTATGTTATTTTTATTTTCATGTTATTCACTAGAAGATTTTGTAAACTTAGATGTGCTAGTTATATTAAAATAATTCTAAATCAGTATATACTAAGTCAGTATAGTAGCATAAACAGAAGAAAGCAAAGGGATGTTCACACAGAACACTTAACAAAGGCCTTCTAAAAGGCATCTAATTTAACTGGTAGAATCATTACTAACCATTTTGGACTTGGTGAGAACATCAGTGCTGGGTCCAAATTCACAGTGGAACTGGGTGGATAGGAGAATGAACAGTACTGGACCAACTGCATGACGTCTAATCACCACTCCTGTTTCATAAAAACCAACACACTAAAGGAGGTTCTTTGGGGCGATGTGACAAAAGAACCTTAACTTTACAACTTAACTTTATATATATATGTGCACATGGTCAGTCAAAAGTCTCAGGACACCCTTTTATTTCAGAAATGAAAGGGAAAATTTTGTATTTGAATACCCCAGCAAGTAATGGGTGCGGGGGCCTATTTTTTAGGCTATGCCCACAATCTAGAAAGCCACCATATTGGATCAAAAGCAAGTTCCAATGGGAAGGTGGTTGTGCGGCATATCAAAGAAAACCGATTGTCTCAGAAATCATTTGCTGCAATCAGTTTTGCATTTCTTTTTTGGTTCACAGAAAGTTGCAACAACAACCACATTGAACATGTCCTTGGTGCTGAGCACAGAGCTGAAGGTGCAGTTCAGCACCAGAACACGTCAAAGAGATGTACATCATCGGTTGTTGTTGCAACGTTTTGTTTTAACGTTTGAACCACAATAAATATTGCAAATCTGATTGCACCAATATATACATCTTGTATATACACATGTCATGACACCTTGTGACAGTATATCATGTCCTCCATCACATGTTTATGGCAAGGTCAAGTCAATGTTAGTGCTGAATTGAACTTCCCGGTCATGAATACCTGATAATCAACTAAAAGCAAATTGTCAAAGCAGTTCCACAGGCTTCATTATGAGAACCTCCAGCGTTAGTGTTGCTTACATACCCAGTCAAGCCAATAGCGTTCACCCAGGTTAAAGCAGGGATGACTATCGGCCTTGACATTTCACTGGAAGTGAGTTAAGAATATAACTGTGCTCTACTTCCAAATGAATTTGCTTTCTATCAAAATGTCTCACAGTTCCAGATAAGGTCAGAGGGGGGGAGGACTATTTGCTAAAAGAAATCTGATACATAACAAGACCTTAGCAGATGGAGAGGTGGGATTTATTGTATGTGAAGGTGGGCTCGTGACCTTTACTGGAGTTTAACCCTTAGAAGTGGCAGTTATTTGCCAGGGATAAGAAAAGCATAGCATAGTTTAATAATAACTATTTCTTACTGAAACAAGGTCTGGAGAAAGTGTGGATTGTAACCTTTCAATAAATACCACTTTTGTGTGCTTCTCTGCAAATAAATTAGAAAGTATTATAGAATGATATTAATTTGAGTTAAAATATATTTTATTTTTGGAAACTGCCAATACAGCCTGAAACTCAACACTACTGAGTTAAAAATGCATTTAATTATTTATTTTTTATGCAATAATTTAGTAATTATTATGTAAGGAGATATTTAACTATGTAAATACCAAGTCATTACAATGTAATTAGGTAGTTACACATAAACAGTATAACAGAATAAGCATAACACGATGCCTGGGAGTAAATTAGTCTGAATTTGTTTGTTTATTTGTGTTTATGCAAGTTTTACAGATGAAAAGCAAAAAGTTTCTTTCATAAATCCATGTGTCATGTGTCTGAGAATCCTTCACTGAGTATCTCTCTTAATTAGTGTGATTGTTGTTTCTGTTTGCCTTTCAGTACATTAGTAGAAATGTTGTGACAGTCTTGAGAGTCAGTTTCTTCCAGAACAGAAGAAATATAGCTTGCTGTAACTTTTTACTGTCTGGTTTATCAAATTCAGCACATGCGCCAAAACATACATGCAGACATCGCTCAGTTAATGAGATAAGATCCACAACAGCCTGAACTCAGAGCCATCACCCAACTAACACAGTGAGGACAGAGAAAGAGAGAGAGAGAGAGAGAGAGAGAGAGAGAGAGAGAGAGAGAGAGAGTAGACAGATAAAGACAGAAAGAAAGAGTAGACACAGACAGAAAGAGTAGACAGAGATATAGAGATAGAGAGAGAGTAGACAGAGAGAGAAGGAGAAAGTTAGAAAGAGTAGACAGAGAAAGGGAGAGAGAGCGAGCAGACAGAGAAAGAGAGAGAGAAATAGTAGACAGAGAGAGAGAGCAGGCAGAGCGAGAAAGAGAGAGAGAGAGAGCAGACAGAGAAACAGCGAGAGAAAGATTAGACAGATAAAGACAGAGAAAAGGGTAGACACAGAGAGAGAGAGTAGACAGAGAGAGAGAGAGAAATAGAGAAGGAGTAGACAGAGAGAGAGGGAGAGAGAGAGTAGAGTGAAAGAGAGAGTATACAGCGAGAGAGGGAGAGAGAGAGAGTAGACAGAGTGTGAGGGAGAGAGAGTAGACAGAAAGAGGGAGAGAGAGAGAGAAAGAGTAGACAGAGAGAGAGGGAGAGAGAGAGTGGAGGGAGAGAGAGAGAAAGCAGACAAAGAAAGAGAGAGATAAAGAGCAGGCAGATAAAGACAGAGAAAGAGTAGACACACAGAGAGAGAGAGAGAGAGAGAGAGAGAGAGAGAGAGAGAGAGAGAGAGAGAGAGAGAGAGAGTGAGAGAGTAGACAGAGAGAGGGAGAGAGACAGAGAGAGAAAGAGTAGACAGATAAAGACAGAGAGAAAGAGTAGATACAGAGAGAGAGGGAGAGAGAGATTAGAGTAAGTGAGAGAGAGAGAGAGAGAAAGAGTAGACAGAGAGAGAAAGTAGAGTAAGAGAGAGAGAGAGAGAGAGAGTAGAGTGAGAGTGAGAGAGAGAGAGAGAGAAAGAGTAGACAGAGAGAGAGGAAGAGAGAGAGAAAGGGTAAACTAAAATAAAAGAGGGAGGAAAAGATTGGGAGAGATTGAGAGTCAGTTCGAGGGCTGCCGGAGAGAAAGAGAGATCAGATAAAGCAGGAGAAAAGGAGAGAGAGAGAATGGTGAATAAAGATACACAGTGAACAGAGAAAAGAGCAGACAGAGAGAGAGTAGAACGATGGAAGAAAAAGGGGGGCAGAGAGTAAGGAGAAAGAAAGGGAAAGAGAGACAAGGAGAGAGAGAAAATAGAGGGAGATAGTTGAAAGAAAGAGGATAGACAGATAAGGAGAGAAGGAGAGAGAGAGAAAGAGTAGACAGAGAGAGGGAGAGAGAGAGTAGAAAGAGAGAGAGAGAGAGAGAAAGAGTAGACAGAGAGAGAGGAAGAGAGAGAGAGAGAGAGAGAGAGAGAGGGTAAAGTAAAATAAACGAGGGAGGAAAAGATTGGGAGAGACTGAGAGTCAGTTCGAGTACTGTACTCAACTACAACCAGCCATACCGCTCAGTACTGTACTCAACTACAACCAGCCCTACCGCTCAGTACTGTACTCAACTACAACCAGTACTACCGCTCAGTACTGTACTCAACTACACCCAGCCCTACCGCTCAGTAGTGTACTCAACTACAACCAGCCATACCGCTCAGTAGTGTACTCAACTACACCCAGCCATACCGCTCAGTAGTGTACTCAACTACACCCAGCCCTACCGCTCAGTAGTGTACTCAACTACAACCAGCCATACCGCTCAGTAGTGTACTCAACTACAACCAGCCATACCGCTCAGTACTGTACTCAACTACAACCAGCCATACCGCTCAGTACTGTACTCAACTACAACCAGCCATACCGCTCAGTACTGTACTCAACTACAACCAGCCATACCGCTCAGTACTGTACTCAACTACAACCAGCTATACCGCTCAGTAAGGTATTCAACTACATCCAGCCCTACCGCTCAGTAGTGTACTCAACTACAACCAGTCCTACCGCTCAGTAGTGTACTCAACTACAACCAGTCATACCGCTCAGTAGTGTACTCAACTACAACAAGTCCTACCGCTCAGTAGTGTACTCAACTACAACCAGTCCTACTGCTCAGTAGTGTACTCAACTACAACCAGTCCTACCGCTCAGTAGTGTACTCAACTACAACCAGTCCTACCGCTCAGTACTGTACTCAACTACAACCAGTCCTACCGCTCAGCAGTGTACTCAACTACTACCAGTCCTACCGCTCAGTAGTGTACTCAACTACAACCAGCCCTACCGCTCAGTAGTGTACTCAACTACAACCAGTCCTACCGCTTAGTAGTGTACTTAACTACAACCAGCCCTACCGCTCAGTACTGTACTCAACTACAACCAGTCCTACCGCTCAGTAGTGTTCTCAACTACAACCAGCCCTACCGCTCAGTAGTGTACTCAACTACAACCAGTCCTACCGCTCAGCAGTGTACTAAACTACAACCAGTCCTACCGCTCAGTACTGTACTCAACTACAACCAGTCCTACCGCTCAGCAGTGTACTCAACTACTACCAGTCCTACCGCTCAGTAGTGTACTCAACTACAACCAGCCCTACCGCTCAGTAGTGTACTCAACTACAACCAGCCCTACCGCTCAGTAGGGTACTCAACTACAACCAGTCCTACCGCTCAGCACTGTACTCAACTACAACCAGCTCTACCGCTCAGCAGTGTACTCAACTACAACCAGCCCTACCGCTCAGCAGTGTACTTAACTACAACCAGTCCTACCGCTCAGTACTGTACTCAACTACAACCAGCCCTACCGCTCAGTATTGTACTCAACTACAACCAGTCCTACCACTCAGTAGTGTACTCAACTACAACCAGTTCTTTTACATCAGTATTACTCTCAGCATCTTATTGGTCAGGCCTTAATGCACACACACACACACACACACACACACACACACACACACACACACACACACACACAAACACACACACCTGGTGATGCATAAAATCAACTTTCCATCAACTTTCCTTCCTCCTCTCTCATAGCTTATCAATATTCCTTGCCATATTTGCTGATTCTGATCTCATCTGTGCAGAAGTGTGTGTATGTGTGTGTGTGTGTGTGATTGTCAGCTGACAAACTTTCTGATGGCAGCAGATATCACTGCCGCACTCACACATCCACACAAATCAATTCATAAGACAATCAGATGCAATCAGAGTGCCCCTGCGTGCCGCGGTGCCCTCGCCAGCCAGGGGGGGCTAATGACACGCACTGGGAAATGGAAAAGAGGGAGTGTAATTTCAGAGAGGTGAAAGGTCAGCGGGAAGGAATCATAGGAGAGATCAACGAACGGGCAGGTGGGTGGGCACAGGTGGGGAAGAAGGGAATATTGAAATGGTAAAAATGCAAAAGGAGTCTTATATAATTGCGGCGTGGGTCGCGTCAGTGTGGAAAAAAACATTTAAAAGGTAAATTAACCATTTTCTAAAATGCAAATGAGCTTAAAATGATGCCTTATGAACAGATTTCACTGTGTTTTTATGTTTCTGTCTGTCAAGCAGTGAATATTAGACTATTGGACTATTAGATTGTGACTATTAGAGTTATTATTATTATTATTATTATTATTATTATTATTATTTAGGGCCACTAAAAACATTCTATATGTTTTAAATAAAGCAGGGCACAGTGGTGTAGCACAGTTGCAGTGGGACGAGCCAGGTTCTATTCCTATGTGGATTTTGCATGTTCTCCCCGTACTTGAGTGGGTTTCCTCCGGGTACTCCAGTTTCCTCCCACAGTCCAAACTCTAAATTTGCCTATAGGAGTGTGTGTTGGCCATGTGATGGACTGGTTACCTGTCCATGGTGCACCCCACCTTTGCCCGATGACGCTGCGATTGGCTCCAGCTCCCCCATGACCCCGACTAACAAGATAAAGTGGACGATAATGGATGGATTGATGTTTTAAATGAAGTATGAAATAAAAAATTAACTAGAGATGGAAGGATCGACCGGCTATGTATCGGCCGATTTTTAATCAAAATATGTGATCGGCGTTCGGCCGATATTTCTTCAATTTAGAGCCGATCCCGAGAGCCGATCGATGGCGTTAAACAAATGAGCCAGCTAGTGTTTAATCCAGGAGGAAAAGAACCCCCTCCCTGCAATTCCTATCTGAACCACTAGGTGGAAATACCTACGTCTGGCAGTGTTTACCGTACGTGACAGACTCATCCATGCCGTTTTTAAAATGTGTAAAATCAGTGTGTCTCAATGAGGAACCAAGACAAAGATATTTAACTCTACTAATCTGATACAGCACTGCACACGACTGAATACAGTGAGTACCAGCAAACAGCAGAGCTAGCACGTGCAGCTAGAGAACCGCAACCCAGAGAACCGTGCAGACCAGATCTGACCGGTACAAACAGTACAACAGCAACAATTCAAGATCTACATTTAATGATTACAGATTGTCATTTAAAATAACAGAGTCTGCGTTTAATGACATTTTTTTTTATTTGCTTTTTTCGTTTTAGGGTCTAAATTGAATGATTGCAGTATTGGTGATGTGTGTTTGATTTAATTTGTTTATTTACTGATAATTTTGTTACAAATATTATGCTGTTTCAAATGAGCTCGTTAAAAATGGTAATAAACCAGTTTAGACTGTTTCATGACTTGCTTGCACTAATAACTACGTGTAGACCTGCCGTGGCACATAGCCCTGCACTCTATCGGTATCGGCTATCGGCCGATCGCGTTGAAAGATGATCGGCGATCGGAATCAGCCTCAAAAATGCTGATCGGTCCATCTCTAAAATTAACCAACGGTGCAGGAGGTGTGGTCAAGCATGGAGCCTCATGGCAAAGAAGTTGTGTTTTTAGCTGTGTGGTTGGACCTGACCGGCCTGCTATCTCAGCCGAATGTGATTCTTTCTGCTATTATTATGTTCAATAAAAGAGCATTCTTTTATTCGGCAAGATGCCACATTGGTGTCAGAAGACCAAGAAGGTCTTAGTACTGAGACACAAGAGCAGAAGATCAGCACACTCTGATGCGTGCAGTGCAGCAATGATGAGAAGATGACAAAAGTAGCACAGGGTTCAGCAACCCATACCGTGGTTGGCCAAGGCCAAGGGTCAGGCCTCCAACACACATGAGCAGCATCTTCCAGTCTCTTGTCATTTCAAGACTCGACTACTGCAACTCGCTCCTGGCTGGTCTTCCTCTGCAGACCATCAGGCCCTTCAGCTGATCCAGAATACAGCAGCACAGCTCGTCTTTAATCTTCACAAGTTCACTCATGTCACATCACTGCTGCGCTCCCTTCACTGGCTTCCTGTAGCTGCTCGCACTAGTTTAAAGTTCTGATGCCTACAAAGCCAAGAATGGACCAGCTCCTCCAGACCTTATGGCAATGGTCAAAAGTCGAAATGCACCTCAAGCCTTTCACACTTCAAGTACGGCTCGGCTTGACCCGCCATCACTCAAGATTCATGGAAGACATGCAACAAAATGCTTCTCTGTCCTGGAGCCCAGGTGGCGAAACTTCCACTGGCTGTCCGAACAGCAAACTCTCTCGTGGTCTTCAAACGCAGACTGAAGACCACCATCTCTTTGTAAAGCACTTATAAACACTAATCTACTAAAGTACTGGTATAAACCGTAATTGCACTTGATCTTCTAGGAACACTGGCTAAGTATTGCACTTGTACTGTATGTAGTCTTCTATTTATTCTCTTCTCTGTAGGTGTTCTAGTCTGCTAAATGCCGTAAATGTAAATAAGCTCCACTGCTTCAGACATAAAAACATCCACAGGTGTTTCTATCCATCCTTCCACAGTGAGAAGACACCTCAATGCCATGGAAGGCTGTGTAGCTGTTCAAGTAGCTCCTTACTGAGAAAAGGAGATACAGACACATCAAACAGAGTAGCCGCTGTTGTTCTCAGAACAAGGGACTGACCACTCCAGAGTCCATACCTCAACATCACTGAACATGCTAGGGATTAGAAAATTCAAACCAAATTCTAAGGGAGAAACTGAAAGTGAGAATGGAAGCTGTTATAAAGGCAAAGAGAGGACAGTGTACTGAAAACACTGCTATTATATTTAGCTGTTATGGTAATATATATGAAATATGAATATCTTGAGCTGAATGGCTGTTTTGACTGGAAACTAAACAGATGATGAGTGGCCTCTGACTTCTGCACAGTTTCATCATTGGGATGATGTGTTGAGGGTGGTGTATCTGTTGTCGCTGCGTACTGATAACTCAGGAAGTCGGTGATGCAATGGAAGGAGAGAGGCTTATGGCATTGCGTCAGGGTCTAGAGACGAAACCGATGTTGTTGTTTGCTGTTCGCCTGAAACTCTGAGTCTGTGAGTGTGTGTTTGTGTGCTCCTCCGAGACCTAATTGGTCCAGTTTAAGAAGACTCAGCACACTGTAGCCTCCCTCAGCCTGGTTTCCATGAACAACCAGTGAGATCTGGGTCAATGTGCCCTATTCTCTACCCTTGAGGAGAGGAAAGCAGGAGGAAAGTGAGGTAAGTGGAGAGAATAGTGGGTGGGAGGAGGCATGATCTCTCTGTTCTTGAATTTGACCAATGAAAGTTCAGCAAATTCTCCTGGGAAGCAGGCCAAAAGCCTCTGGAAACAAACTTCAGGCTTCTAAAGGTTCTAGGCGTGGATGTTCTAGGAGAAACCTTGCATTTTTTATGGAGATTCTTTACAATTTCTAATTCCCAAGAAAAGGTCTTCATGAAACCAACATCATTCCAAGCAACACTTGGAAAACTCTTATAATGAGAAGAACTTAAGGGTCATCACTTGACTGACACTTGAATGGCTTCTCATATGTAGGTCATTGAACCACCCTTGTGTTTGTAGGTGTCAGAGAAGAAGGCACAAGGTGTTGGTGAGGGTGACAGTCACAATTAGTTTTAAATCAAAAGAGCATTTTTGAGATCAGGCAATGATGTTGGATGAGAAAGCCTGGCTTGCTATCTAGTTTACCCCAAAGGTGCTCAGAGGGGTTGATGTCATCAACCCATTTCTTCATGGAAATTAGGCACAGTCTTGCTGGAACCTGAAAGGGGTTCTTCTCCAAACTGCCACCATAAAGTTGGAACCATATCATTGTGTAAAATGCTGAAGAATTAACATCATCCTTCACTGGAACTAAGAGGCCTGAAAACACAGTCGAGTCACATTATTATGACCAATATCTAACTAATATCCAGAGTGACCTCCATGTGCAGCATGGACAGCACCTAGACGGACTGGACTGGACTCAGTAAGGTCCTGGTAGGTTGTCATAATTATCTAGAGTCATGCTTACCACTGTGCATCCCACAGCTGCTTGAGGGAGCGTGGAGGAAGATCCATAGAACCAACACCACCACCCACAGAAGCTCAATTGGGTTCAAGTCTGGGGAATTAGGGGTCCAGGGTCGTACTTGGAAGCATTGGTCAGCTCTTCCAACCAGTGCTGAATATTTCCAGCTGTGACGTGTAGCATTTCCTTGTTCCAAATCGGTTGACCGTGCCTTCCACGTAGACCATAATGGCATCACCTATGCGCTGCCACAGTTCAAAGTAAGAATAATAAAATGGTCATAATAATGTGACTCAACTGTGCAAGTGAAAGTTAATAGAACTATTTTATGCAGAACATATTTAGCAAATAAAAACATTCATACTAACCCAATCAATGAAATGTTCTAGACATTCATAAGCCTACGATGCACAAAAACAGCTTTGTCAACCACGGGAAAACAAGGACAGAGCATTTTCTCATTCTCTTTCGGCATCTGCCTGCGAGGAAGTTCATTAATATTAACCTGGGTGTTATTAATCCTACTGATTTCAAAATGTTACAGCCCTCCAAATAATTGCTTTAATTAGAATGTGCTGATTATAATTGAGATCGGCTGCGTTTAACACAGCGTGACATCGGCCGTGGGCTGGCACTTTGGCGTGGATGTGCGTTGAAACCGTTCTGGAGGAATGTTATTGATACCTTTGTTCCATGCGGGCGCTTCCCGTAGGTCTACGTTGGACGTTGGTGCTGGGCAGACTGCAGCGTTGGCCTTAAGAGAATTAAGCCGGTGATCAATGTATCTGACCGCCAGTTCATCCATTACCTCTCCAGTGCCTTTCAATACGGACCTAATGAGGACATATGCGCTCTCTGAAGACTCATGCACTTAGATAGCCCCCAAGGTCAATAGCAACATCTTCGTAATGTCCAAGTATAGTGCCAACTCAGTGATGAGCACTCATTCCTTTATTTCCAGCTAAAACATGTGCCAGGTCTTCCATGTCATTAAACGTGTTTGGGGTTATTTGGATGGTAAGATGTAGGAAATGCTAAACCAACTCCTGAGAGTGAGCTTTGGAGGCGTGGCTGAGAATATAAGCCGTGATAAAGGTAAAGAGTGGACCCGGTAGATGGTTTATTCCTCCACAGCACGTAGTGGCCTTACACAACACACAAGCCGATACTAATGGAGTTCATGGGACAAGGACTCGCTATTCAGAACTTTCCATTTTTCACATGGGTGAGTCAGACACTCTGGACTGGACGCTGCCCGAGTGGACAGAGTGCAGAAAGACACAGTAACAGCATTTGTCGCTATCAGAACAGCTGACTCACTTGCTGACCACAAAGAAGGAAAAGGAGGGAGGGAGGGATCAGAAAAGAAGAGAGAAAGTAGAGAGAGTAGAGAGAGTAGAGAAGGAGCGAGAGAGAGAGTAGAGTGAGAAAGAGTGAAAAAGCAAAAAGGAAGGAGAAGGAAGTGAGACATAAAAGAAGTGGCAGAGAGAAATATAGAAACGAGAAACAGAGAAAAATATGCAGTGAGAGAGAGAAACAACAGGAAAGGAAATGTTGAAGAAAAAGAAGGGAGAGAGAACTGACAAAGAGGGGGAGAGAGACAAAAGAAATGAGAGAGAGAAAGGGGAGAGAAAAAGATGTGTGAGAGATAAAAAAGAGGGAGCAAGAGATAGGAACGATAGACATATGAGACAGAGGCACAGCAACACAAAAGAAAAAGAGAAATGAGAGTGAACTCAAAAGAGAGAAAGAGCGAGAGAGTAGAGGGAGAGAGGGTGAGAAAGCAAAAAGGTAGGAAAAGGAAGTGAGACATAAAAGAAGTGAAACGAGAGAAAGAGAGAAATGAGAAACAGAGAGAAAAATAGGTAGTGAGAGAGAGAAAAGGAAATGTTGAAGAAAAAGAAGGGAGAGAGAAATGAGAAAGAGGGGGAGAGAGAGAAAAGAAATGAGAGAAAGAGAAAAAGGGTAGAGAAACAAGAGAGAAAGGGGGAGAAAAAGATATGGGAGAGACAATAAAGAGAGAATAAGAGATAGGAACAATAGACAATGAGACAATGAGACAGAGGCACAGCAACACAAAAGAAAAAGAGAAATGAGAGTGAACTCGAGAGAGAAAGAGCGAGAGAGTAGAGGGAGAGAGGGTGAGAAAGCAAAAAGGTAGGAAAAGGAAGTGAGAAATTAAAGAAACAGAAAAAAGTAAGAAGTGTCTGAGAGAAGGATAGATAGTGAGTGAGAGAAATGGCAGAAAATGAAAGAAATGTCAAAGAAAAAGAAGGGAGAGAGAAATGAGACGGGGAGAGAGAGAAAAGAAATGAGAGAGAGAGAGTAAGGGGAGAGAAACAAGAGAGAAAAGAGGGAGAAAAATATATGGGAGAGATAAAAATAGAATGATAGATAATTGAGACAGATGCACAGCAACACAAAGAAAAATAGAAATAAGAGTGAACTTGAGAGAGAAATAGCGAGAGAGTAGGGTGAGAGAGGGTGAGAAAGCAAAAAGTTAGGAAAAGGAAGTGAGACATAAAAGAAGTGAAACGAGAAAGAGAAAAATGAGAAACAGAGAGAAAAATAGGTAGTGAGAGAGAGAAACGACAGAAAAGAAAATGTTGAAGACAAAGAAGGGAGAGAAAAATGAGAAAGAGGGGGAGAGAGAGAAAAGAAATGAGAGAGAGAGAAAGGGTAAAGAAACAAGATAGAAAGGGGAGAAAAAGATGCATGAGAGATAAAAAAGAGAGAGCAAGAGATAGGAACGATAGACATATGAGACAGAGGCACAGCAACACAAAAGAAAAAAAGAAATGAGAGTGAACTCAAAAGAGAAAGAGCAAGAGAGTAGAGAGAGAGGATGAAAAAGCAAGAAGGAAAGAAAAGAAAGTGAGACATTAAAGAAACAGAAATAAGTAAGAAGTGTCAGAGAGAAAGATAGAGAAGATAGATAGTGAGAAAGAAATGACAGAAAAAGAAAGAAATGGTGAAGAAAAAGAAGGGAGAGAGAAATGAGAAAGTGGGAGAGAGAGAAAAGAAATGAGAGAGAGAGAAAGGGGAGAGAAACAAGAGAGAAAAGAGGGAGAAAAATATATGGGAGAACTAAAAATAGAATGAATAGAGTGAACTCAAGAAAGAAAAAGAGAAAGGTGAAATAAGGGGGGAGTCAAATAAGAGTGTCGAAAAGGAGGCAAAGAGAAAAAAGAGGTAGAGAAACAAAGAAATGGGAGAATGAGAGAAAGCAAGCAAGTGAGTAGGTAAAGAGGGAGAAAAAGAAATAACTGGGAAAGAAATGAAAGAGAAAAAGCTGAGAGAGAGAAATGAGACAAGCAACGCAGTGAAGAGAGAGAACAGAGAGAAAGAGAGAGGGAAGACCAATGAACATGTGCAAGAGGCTGAAAAGAGAAATAGAAAAAAGGCAGTGAGACAGAAATGAGACAAAGCATAGGGAGAGAAATTACTGAGAAAGGAATGAGAGAAAATAAGAGTGAAATGGTGAAGAAAACGATAAAGAAGAAGAAAATAGGTGGTGAAAGAAAAAAGAAAAAGAAATGTCAAAGAAATCAGAGGAAGAGTGAAATGGGAGAGAAAGAAAAAGAGAGAGAAATGATAGGAAACAGAGAAATACTGAGAAAGAGGAAGAAAGAGAGGATGAAAACAGAGAAGGAAAGGAAGGGGGAGAGAAATAAATGAAAAAGTGAAACTGAGGCGTGATGGAGAGAAATAAGAGAGAGAAAAAATAGAGAGTAAAAAAGTAATAAAAAATAATATGAGAGAGAAAAATGAGAGTAAAGAAAGAGAGAGAGAAAGAGAGAGAGAGACATTCACACATGAACGCAGGTGCGTTAATCCAGCTGCTGTGCTCTGCAGTTACTCTGAAACAATGAAGACAGATGCTGAGTTGGTTTCTCTGTGTGCTCGTCTCCTCGTCTCTGCTCTCCTCACCTGTGAGACTAAATTAAAACATCACAGATCTCTCACTGTCTCCTCAGCTGTGCTCGGCTTCACCCCCAACACACACATCCACACACAGAGGTTTTTTATACACTAGGACTCAGAAGTATGTTGTATATATTTCACACAGGCAGAAACATTCATATATAACTTACAGTCAAAACAGCTATTCAATACAAATTAGCCAAGAAACATCTGTGAGAAGATCAGGTGTAAAATAAACCACCAGCATAAGGAAGCAGGTGAGCAGAAAGAAGACCATCGCATCTGACCCCATCAGATAAACAGCACATACATCGGAACATCAAGCTCCACTGTACTAAAACGTTTGACTGGTAGTGTATCTAAAACGTTTTACTGTTTGACTGGTAGTGTACTAAAACGTTTGACTGGTAGTGTTCTAAAACGTTTGTCTGGCAGTGTATCTAAAACGTTTGACTGGTAGTGTACTAAAACTTTTGTCTGGTAGTGTACTAAAACGTTTGACTGGTAGAGTACTAAAACGTTTGGCTGGTAGAGTACTAAAACGTTTGGCTGGTAGTGTATCTAAAACGTTTGACTGGTAGTGTATCTAAAACGTTTGACTGGTAGTGTACTAAAACGTTTGACTGGTAGAGTACTAAAACTTTTGGCTGGTAGAGTACTAAAACGTTTGGCTGGTAGTGTATCTAAAACGTTTGACTGGTAGTGTATCTAAAACGTTTGACTGGTAGTGTACTAAAACGTTTGACTGGTAGAGTACTAAAACGTTTGGCTGGTAGAGTACTAAAACGTTTGGCTGGTAGTGTATCTAAAACGTTTGACTGGTAGTGTACTAAAACGTTTTACTGGTAGTGTACTAAAACGTGTGGCTGGTAGTGTATCTAAAACGTTTGGCTGGTAGTGTTCTAAAACGTTTCACTGGTAGTGTACTAAAACGTTTGTCTGGTAGTGTACTAAAACGTTTGTCTGGTAGTGTTCTATAACGTTTGGCTGGTAGTGTACTAAAACGTTTGGCTGGTAGTGTATCTAAAACGTTTGACTGGTAGTGTACTAAAACGTTTGGCTGGTAGTGTATCTAAAACGTTTGACTGGTAGTGTATCTAAAACGTTTGACTGGTAGTGTATCTAAAACGTTTGACTGGTAGTGTACTAAAAAGTTTGACTGGTAGTGTACTAAAACTTTTCGCTGGTAGTGTACTAAAACGTTTGACTGGTAGTGTACTAAAACGTTTGTCTGGTAGTGTACTAAAACATTTGACTGGTAGTGTACTAAAACATTTGGCTAGTAGTGTACTAAAACGTTTGACTGGTAGTGTATCTAAAACGTTTGACTGGTAGTGTACTAAAACATTTGACTGGTAGTGTATCTAAAACGTTTGTCTGGTAGTGTATCTAAAACGTTTGACTGGTAGTGTACTAAAACGTTTGACTGGTAGTGTACTAAAACGTTTAACTGGTAGTGATCTAAAGTGTTCGTCTGGTAGTGATCTAAAACGTTTGGCTGGTAGTGTACTAAAACGTTTGGCTGGTAGTGTACTAAAACGTTTGTCTGGTATTGTACTAAAACGTTTGTCTGGTAGTGTACTAAAACGTTTGGCTGGTAGTGTACTAAAACGTTTGTCTGGTATTGTACTAAAACGTTTGTCTGGTAGTGTACTAAAACGTTTGTCTGGTAGTGTACTAAAACGTTTAACTGGTAGTGATCTAAAATGTTCGTCTGGTAGTGATCTAAAACGTTATAATATATACACACACACACACACACACACACACACACACACACACACACACATATATATATATATATATATATATATATATGTGTGTGTGTGTGTGTGTATATATTATATATTATCATTATGTGTATCATCTTGCAAGTGATGCAGTGGACTAAGCATTTTCCTCCACCAGAAGGTTTTGGGTTCTAAGGCCAGTGATCATTCATAACTGTCATAACTGGGAGCCTAAGCGGAGAAAATGCTTGTTGGTAATGTCTGATGGAAAGAACTCGAGCATTTGAAGAATTTGCATGAAAAACATGTATTCTTTATAGTTTACCTGAGCCCTAGTTTGAGTTGGTGGACGTCTAGTGTGCTCAGGCTGAGTTAACACTCAAACACAGTATATTCAGTTACCATATCATTATAAAGTGAGCTGGCTTTTGTTTGTAACAGTGTTTATCTAACTCCAATCCCAGCCTTGGAAAAAAATAAATGTATACAAAATAAAAATATATGGAAGCAAACACACATAGTCCCATTGTTTTCCCATAGCCCCCCTCCACCCCAGAGCAGCCCTCCAGTGTGGTTCTATAATAACCCTGACTCCATAACGAGAGGTGGTTTCAAGACTCTATTGCAGGCACTCTCTTATCCCAGCGAATTAACACTGAAACATTTAGCAGGTCAGAGAATTATAGCATGCGATATCATCTTCTCAGTCATGCGCTAATTCCTCTAAAGCTGCGGTGCTCCACACTTCTGCTCCGGCTCCAGGCGTGGACATGCGTGTGCGCATGAGGGGGAGAACGAGGGGAAAGAGAGAAAGTGAGAGAGAGAGAGAGAGAAGCTCAGCAGGGGATGGATACACTTTGTAGTGCAGAGCGAGGGCCCGTTTGGGCTCTAAAGTGTTTCCCTCTTTGCCGCCGGAGAAAAAGCTTCTCCATTTTTCAGCGGGGGGAAATAATAGGCTACTGCCGCAACCCGGGGAGAGCGGCCCACAATTTCTTATGAGCTTTTTCCCCATTCTACGCTATTTTTCCTTACAGTTCTGACTGTTTTTTTTTTTTTTAATGGCAATAGCTCACCTGTGACAGAGACGTAGCATGGGGTTCTACCTTAAAGAAAAGCAAAAGGAGCGAAAGGGAAAAAAAGAAACACTTCTAAAGCACAGCATGCGAGAAGTGATGCATTGCTAAAAAAGTCCACGGGAACCCTCAGGAGCAGGCCAGTCTGGGTTTAAAAAAAAAAAAAAAAAAAAAAGGACTTCTTGAATCATGTTTATGGGGTGTTTCTGTATAAGCGCATTGGTGTGCTCGTTTTTAGTGCTTTGTGGGGACCAAACGTCCCCAGTATGACGCAAATATCAACATTCACGGAGATGTTCCAGTGGCTCCTTCAACTAAAACTTGGAGGCCAAGGCTAACCTTTTGCTTGGGTTGGCTTGGCCACGCAAGTCCATGGAAAGACCCCACAATGATAGGAATACACGACACTGCGTGTGTGTGTGCTTTCCTACCTGCATGGGCACTCGCTGGTTTTCAAATAAACAAACCTCTTTTGTCCTCTGGCCCTCTCTTTTGAACATCGCTGATGGCTCGGGATTGAGATATTAGTCATAGCCGGCGTTTCATTGGCTCTCGGTTTCCGTGGTAAATAGCACCGCCCACTGTGTACAGTTGCCATGGCATCTATACAGAAAGTCTACAGTTACTTGATTACATGCTCTTAATATAGAAGCTGCCCAGGAGCTCTGTGGCCTTTCTGACCATTTATAATCTTTTCTTGGTGGGAGGTTTGTACAGTCAAGCTGATGACCAAAGGCCCACTGTTCATGACCTGCTTTTAAAACGCATTAAAAAAACATGGGGGCGTTACATGTAAGCTTCCATACGCAGAACCTAAAAAAAGTCTGGTTTCGTGGGTTCTCTATACTGTAACTGTTCTCAAATGACTGTATGGTTCTATATGGTTTCTATATTATTGTGTTCTTCTCTATAGACTGTATGGCTCTCTGTCCATACTGACTATATGGTTCTCTATGGTTTCTATAGTATTGTGTTCTTCTCTATGGACTGTATGGCTCTCTGTCCATACTGACTGTATGGTTCTCTATGGTTTCTATAGTATTGTGTTCTTCTCTATGGACTGTATGGCTCTCTGTCCATACTGACTGTATGGTTCTCTATGGTTTCTATAGTATTGTGTTCTTCTCTATGGACTGTATGGCTCTCTGTCCATACTGACTATATGGTTCTCTATGGTTTCTATAGTATTGTGTTCTTCTCTATGGACTGTATGGCTCTCTGTCCATACTGACTGTATGGTTCTCTATGGTTTCTATAGTATTGTGTTCTTCTCTATGGACTGTATGGCTCTCTGTCCATACTGACTGTATGGTTCTCTATGGTTTCTATAGTATTGTGTTCTTCTCTATGGACTGTATGGCTCTCTGTCCATACTGACTGTATGGTTCTCTACGGTTTCTATAGTATTGTGTTCTTCTCTATGGATTGTATGGTTCCCACTGGTTTCTATATTATTGTGTTCTTTTCTATGGACTGTATGGCTCTCTATCCATACTAATTGGATAGTTCTCTCTGGTTTCTATGTTATTGTTTTGTTCTCTATGGACTGTATGGCTCTGTGTCCATACTAACTGTATGGTTCTCTCTGGTTTCTATATTATTGTGTTCTTCTCTATGGACTGTATGGTTCTCTCTGGTTTCTATATTATTGCGTTCTTCTCTATGGACTGTATGGTTCTCACTGGTTTCTATATTATTGTGTTCTTCTCTATGAACTGTATGGGTCTCTGTCCATACTGACTGTGTGGTTCTCTCTGGTTTCTATGTTATTGTTTTGTTCTCTATGGGCTGTATGGCTCTCTATGTTTTCTACATCACTGTGTTATCTACTGTTTTTATATGGTTGTATGGTTTTCATATGACCATACTGTTCCCTACAAATCTCTGTGGTTTCTACACAACTGTTTTTGTTCTCAATTCTTTCAATGTGATTGTAATGTCTCTATGTCATCTGTTCTCTATGTTTTTTTTTCTATTATATGACTATATAGGGGTGTGTTGGAAATAGCTTACTGAGTCAATAGGTACTAGATACAAGCCAGCATGTACTGCTTAAGCGGTAAAGCAGTCGGCTGTTTCAGTATGCGAGTGTTTAGTATTCACAAAATCTTGGAAGTACTATGTACTATAGATGTCCACTGTAAAGTCCTACTGAATTATGGGATAGCACAGTGTGCTGTGGTTGCATACTTAAAAATGTCTCCCCATTCAGTAGGTCATCCAGGTAACATTCACGTACTACTAGATGACTACTGAGCATTCGGACATACTAGCCGTGCTCCCCCCACTAAACTGTAAACTGGTTTCTCTATGACTCTATGGTTTTTCATATGACTGTATAGTATTTTTATCGCAGTCATGATAAAGAGAACAGACCAAATCAGAACAGACCTCAGACACTCAGCACCAGACACTTGCTATTGCATTACCAAGTCTAACAAACGCATCCCTGCACTGGGACTGAACTTTGCTCTCCCACAAGGGAGTGAAGTAACTTAATCATTCAGCCAAACACCCAATTACTAAGGACCTGTGTGCACAGCTCAGAACCCCCTCTAGTCTCTATTTAGGAGCCTGTATAAAAGTATTAAACATTACGATAGTTCTCGGCGTGTGAGGCAGCAATGGCTACTGTCACAAAAGAACATATGGTGGTGTGTGTGTGGGGGGGTCCCCAAGAAATGCAGGAAAGTCAGTGTTATGGTACATGTTGCAGCTTTACTGAAAAACTTGACTTAAATGCTCAGAGTTACTCAGAACACAGCTTAGCTAGAACTGTAGCTCTACTCTGATTACAACTCCTTGAAGTTTTTTAAATGAACTACATGGTTCTCCACGTTTCCAAAAGATTGTGTGACATTATATGATGTTTCTATATGGCATTATGGTTCTCTGTAAACTGTACAGTTTTCTATGGTTAACTGACTGCAAGGCTTAGTATGAATTGTATGGTTCCCCATGGGTTTCTAGATGGCTGTATGGCTCTCGAAGAATGATATGGTTCTCTACAGGTTTCTAAATATGGTATGAACTGTATGGTTCTCTAAAGGTTTCTAAATGGCTGTAAGGTTCTGTATGAACTGTATGGTTCTCTAAATGTTTCTAAATGGCTGTAAGGCTCTGTATGAAGTGTTAGGTTCTCTAAAGGTTTCCACATTACTGTAAGGCTCTGTATGAACGACATGGTTCTCTAAATGCTTCTAAAAGGTGGTAAGGCTCTTTAGGAATTCTTTGGTTCTCTACAGGTGTCTAAAAGAAAGTTTGGCTCTCTAAGAATGATGTGGCTCTTTACATGTTTCTAAAAGACAGTATGGCTCTCCAAGAATTATATCGTTTTCTACAGGTTTCCAAATGACTTTAAGGCTCAGTAAGAACTGTATGGTTCTCTAAAGGTTTCTAAATGGCTGTATGGCTCTACATGAACTGTATGGTTCTCTAAAGGTTTCCAAATGATTCTAAGGCTCAGTAAGAACCATATGGTTCTCTAAAGGTTTCCAAATGATTCTAAGGCTCAGTAGGAATCATATGGTTCTCTAAAGATTTCCAAATTATTCTAAGGCTTAGTAAGCACTGCATGGTTTTCTAAAGGTTTCCAAATGACTCAGGCTCAGTATGAACTGTATGGTTCTCTATAGGTTTATAAATGACTCTAAGGCTCAGTATGAACTGTATGGTTCTCTAAAGGTTTCCAAATTAGTCTAAGGCTCAGTAAGAACTGTATGGTTTTCTAAAGGTTTCCAAATTACTCAAAGGCTTATTATGAACTGTATGGTTCTCTAAAGGTTTCCAAATAGCTGTATGGCTCTCTATGAACTGTATGGTTCTCTACAGATTTCCACATAACTGTAAGGCTCAGTATGAACTGTGTGGTTCTCTAACGGTTTCTAAATGGCTGCATGGCTCTACATGAACATGAAGGCTCATAGAGTCCATAGAGAACTGTATGGTTCTCTATGGACTCTATGGATATTTAGGAACTGCATATAGTTTATAAATGACAATATGGCTCTCTATAAATTGTATGGTCCTCTCTTTTTCTACCTTCACTCTCTGGTTCTCTGTGAAGGGTGAGGTGTTCTACGCATTAATCCACTATTCCTGACTTGTTTTTGAAACGCTGGACTTGACACGCAGCCTATACGCTTGAGAAACAGGACAGAAGCAGGATTTCTAGCTTGAGTTAATGTGCCAGGCGCTTCACTTGTTGAGGCGCTTGTCGTTTTCACGCCTCCGTCATTTGCACACGTTGGTTATTTTCTGCACCTGGCGCTCGTTAACGCCTTTGTTCCACACTTTTACACGTTTGCACGCTTTTTTGTGCAGTCTTTCTGAGCCTGTCACGTCTCTGTGACACGGCAGTAAACAGAGAGGGCCGCGATTGTCACGGAGTTGAAATGCTCAAGCGTTAACATGCTAATCCGGCCCCGTTGCCCGATTCAGGACTAGCGAGTCCCTGAATGGCCAATCAAAGGATGCGAACTTGGAGCGCGCTCAGTCTCCACAGTGACGGCCTGGCTGTCACAGCAACGAACGCCATAGATTAACTGCCGCTGTCTCCAACTGAAGTCTCACGTAGCGCTGGTCTTAAAAGTGAAACTATATTTTATCCCTTTTCTGCTGTGTTGTTTTATTTTGGCGTTTTCTTCTTATTCTTTTCCGCTCTGAAAAGGGAACACTGTGTGGATTTGTGATCCCGGGTGGACTGGTAAGTCTGTCACTGCCGTTGTGGTAATTACTCGAGAGAAAAACAAGAAAGCAGGATTTATTTTTAGTGGTGCTTGAATGAGAAAAATAGCCCAGTCAGGGCTTTCAGGCTACATTTTGATGTATTACTCAGTAAATGGAAATCTATGCGTGTACAACAAAAACAAAAAGACTTCTTGAATCAGGTTAAAGAGTTTTGTGTTAGATTTGCATGACTTACAGCTTGAATTAGTCATGAAACACTTTGCATTATGTAAAACGATTGATTTCACCACTTTAATAGGCAAGAAAATAACATAGAAGAGCGTTTGCTGGATGATTAAAGGTGGAGTAATGTTTTGCATAACTGACTGAGACTCGACTAAGGCATCAGTCACAAATAACTATATAAACATTCATCCAGTAAACCTTCTCTTTTATGTTCCTGTCCAATTATTTAGTGTTTATTGGTGTTTTTATTAGCTGTTTTATGAAAGTTGTCCAAAAATTTGAGATGGTTTCAAACAAGTTGCGAATGAGTTGCAAGAAACATTATGAGATAACAGAATTTATATAGCAACTAATGGCATGTCCTGAGTTCCATGGAACAAAAAATCCTTGAAACCTAATAGTTGCTTGGAATATCAAAGCCAAATTAGGAGCTTGTATTTTTGTTAAAACATCATCTCAGAGCACCGAGGACCTCTGATTTCATGACTGTAGTTGTTATAAAAATAAAAAAAAATACTAACAAAAACATTCTGAACCTTATAATAACCTGATTCCTTATTGGTGTTTTGATTAGCTGTTTTATCAAACTTGTCAAAAAAATTTTGATGGTTGCAAACAAGTTGCGAATGACTTGCAATAAACAAATAATGTCTGAATTTGTGAATGTAGTAAAACTTCCATGCAACTAATTGCATGTCCTGAGTTCCATGGAACAAAAAAAATCCTTGAAACTTAATAGTTGCTTGGAGAAACAAAGCCAAATAAGGAGTTTGTATTTTTATTAAAACATCATCTCAGGACACTGAGGACCCCCTGATTTCATGAATGCAGTTGCTACAAACAATACTAACAAAAACATTCTGAACCTTATAATAATCTGATACCTTATTGGTGTTTTGATTAGCTGTTTTATGCAACTTGTCAACAAATGAGCTGGTTTCAAACTAGTTGCAGGAAAATTTACTTAATGCTATTCAAGGGAAATTAAGGCTGAGTTTATATAGTAAAGAGTCCATGCAACTAATTGCATGTTCTAAGTTGCATGGAACAAAAAAAATCTTGAAACTTAATAGTTGCCTGGAGAAACAAAAATAGTGTCAAACAAGTTGTGAATTAGTTGCAAGAAACATTATATAATGGCTGAATTTGTGAATGTAGTAAAACTTCCATACAAGTAAATGCATGTCCTGAGTTCCATGGAACAAAAATGTCTTGAAACTTAATAGTTGCTTGGAGAAACAAAGCCAAATTAGGAGCTTGTATTTTTATTAACACATAATCTCAGGGCACTGAGGACCCCTGATTTCAGGACTCCAACTGCTAGCAACAATACTAACAACAAACCATTCTGAACCTTATAATAATCTGATTTAATATTGGTGTTTAAATTAGGTGTTTTATGAAACTTGTAAAAAAAAAATGGTTTCAAACAAGTTGTGACTCAGTTGCAAGAAAATGTACACAATACCACTCAAGAGAAATAAAAGCTGAATTTATATAGTAAATCTTCCATCCAACTAATTGCATGTCCTGAGTTGCATGATTGCACAGACTGTTGCTTCAAGGGAGGAAGTTGCATGCAGTGCAGAGTTAAGTTGCTTAAAAATAAGCATCTATCGTAATAATAATGATGCTTTATGCAGCTGTTATATCTCCTGCTTAGTGTGTATTACATCTCCAGTTCAGTGTTGAATCACACCGCGTGGCTGTGGGCATCGCACATCGTGTTACCGCACCACATTACAGCAATCCGATTGGCCACTGCTCAGCTCATTTACATGATGTTCCTCCAGGATGAGACAGCAGAGAGAGCATGTGCGTCAGGAGTCTGATGCATCAGTTATATACATATTGTTGTCTCTCACCTCCTAATAGCATTATATGGCACGTTACACGTTGCATGATGTCATCAGTTGTGTCATGTGTACGCTGCCTGAAATGCCTGCAACACCTTCCCACGTTCTTGCATCAGATATCGTGTCACTATACAGAGACATCTGTGTTATTTACATTTGACAGCGTACAGCATTTGCATCATCTATGTATATCTTTTCCTGCTGTCAGTGTAATTTAGTACCATTTTTTATTTGAACCACATGTAACAAAGTCATGGATACTGTTATGGAAGATGTCATATTCTGAGCCTTCATGAGTGATTATGTAATATAGATTAGTAATATAACAAGTTTTACATTGCTATTACTGGTAGCAGTCAAGACAGATACAGTAATGTTCTATAAGCTGGAAAGACATCAAGAATCATGGCATCTTATTGTAGATACTGTGAATGGCAAGTCATCACAGCATATAATGTCTGGCATTTGTTTCTGCTGTTGTTATATATATTCAAATACAGGGTTTAGATTTCTCACTTTACTTTGTATGTTGTGGTTCTTTACTGTAAATTTGGGATTTTATTATGTTCTCTGCCTGTAAAATTAATGTTGCATCTTGAGAGGCTCGCAATCTGAGTTTCAGGTGAGTTGCAGTACATCATGCAATTCAAGGGAAACAATTAAATCTATCTAGTTTGAATGTTGAAGATCAATTTCAGTCAATTAAGTTGCATAAAAGTTTCATTGACAATAAACCATTCTGAACCTATAATGATTTGCTGACAAGTTGCATAAAACAGCTAATCAAAACACTAATAAGGAATCAGATGTGGTGGTTTCAAACAAGTTGGAGGAAAATTTACTGTGTTTGACAGTGTGAAGCCCACTTCATTCAACGTTGCATTAAAAGCTTTACCACATCAGGCCAGACTCTAAAGATTATCTAAAGTTGCACGACCATTTCACCAGGAAAGGCCAGGCTTAGGTTCATATGAGTTTCAGGTATCTAAAGCTGCATGAAGGTTTCAGCATGTAAAGCTAACCTTAAGTCGTTGAAAGTTTCAAGCTTGCAAAATTGCATGAAAGTTTTACCATGTACAGCTAGCATTAGATTCAGGTAGGTTTCAAGCATCCAAAGCTGCATGTAAGTTTTACCATGTGAAGCCAACCTTAGGTCCATGTTAGATTAAAGCAGCTAACATTGCATGGACATTTCACAATGTAAAGCTAACCTTAGGTTCATGAATCTTTTTTAAGCAACTACAGTTGCATGAAAGTTTCACCCTCTAAAGCCAGTCCTGGACTACTGTGAGAATTTGTTTGACCTCCTACCCATACGGTCAGATTGCTAAGTCCAGCTGTTCACAACACGATGACATCCATTTCCCAAAGACATTAACTATGTAAAGCCAGACTTAGGCTCATGTAACTTTTAATCATTCAAAGTTGCATTAAAAGTTTCACCACATCAAGCCAGACTCTAAAGATTATCTAAAGTTGCATGACCATTTCCCCAGGTAAGGCTAGGCTTAGTTTCATATGACTTTCAGTTATCTAAAGCTGCATAAACATTTCAGCATGTAAAGCTAACCTTAAGTTGTTGAAAGTTTCAAGCTTCCAAAGTTGCATGAAAGTTTCACCAATTGAATCCAACCTTAAGTACATGTAAGATTAAAGCAGCTAACGTTGCATGGACATTTCACCATGTAGAGCCAAACTTAGGTTCATGAATCTTTTTAAGCAACTAGAGTTGCATGAAAGTTTCACCCTCTAAAGCCAGTCCTGGACAACTGTGAGAATTTGTTTGACCTCATGCCCATGTGGTCAGATCACAACACGATGACATCCATTTCCCAAAGACATTAATGACTAATGGTCACTCATGGTTGATGACTCACTGGGGAGGGGTCAGACTCGCATTCTCACATGGCCCTATATCCATCTGACGATCGCAACTTCGAACCTACGGGAGCCAGTAGAAGCTTTTCCAACAAGTAAACAAAGCAATGCTTCAAAGCAGGTTCAGCAGAACTCCACCAGTTTTGGCATCTGAAGAAATGTGACTCCTAATGACACATAGACTCACACAAACAAACACCTTTCTTCTCACAGCCCTGCCAGATCTCTAATCCTGTCTATCCCCCCCTCCAGCTCGCTGTGATGGTTTTAATCTTGCGCGAAGGCACGCAAACCCGCGCTGCCGCTTTCTGATTCGAGCCGGCGCCGTCCCCAGCCCAGAGCATTGTGGGATGGCAATATACATGATAGGATTGGATAGTGATCTAATAAGCTTCCACTGCGAGGCCTGTGTCACAGGGGGATTACAAACACCGGGGTTTCTGACACAGTTTTTAGCTCCTTCACCATCCGTTTACTTTGCCTCTCTCTCTCTCTCTCTATTTCCATTCGTCTGCCTCTACTGCTGTCTTTTCCCAAGCATTCCTCTCCTGAGCTTGATGGGAGTAGTCATGCCGGATGAGCTACGCTGGAATTTATATGGTGTCATTCATATCAAACTCAGCGAGAGCTTTGTCTGGTCAGTGTGGGAAAAAAGCAGGAACTCATTATGTGCACAATCCGGTAAAGAGCAGCCCAACAACCACTTCACTGTGAGCGATATTTGAATCAGCATTAAGCCAACTTGTTGTCAAAGATTGAAGTGATAGCTCAGCCCAAACCTGCTGCTATGAAGCCAATCTAGCTGACAATACGTAGATCCTGCCAGCGCCTAAAGGCTAAAGGCCTAATGTGGCAGTACACTCATGAAGAAGATGGTTCCTCAAGGGCTCTTTAGAACCATTTGTATGCTTGGGTGGTTATTTGCATGGTGAAATGGTTCTTCAGATTGAGGTGGTGTACATGGTTCTATATAGAAGCCAGACTTAGGGTCATGTAACTTTGAATCATTCAAAGTTGCATTCAAAGTTTCACCACATCAGGCCAGACTCTGAAGATTATCTAAAGTTGCATGACCACTTCACCAGGTAAGGCCAGGCTTAGGTTCATATGAGTTTCAGTTATCTTAAGCTGCATGAACCTTTCAGCATGTAAAGCTAACCTTAAGTTCTTGAAAGTTTCAAGCTTCCAAAGTTGCATGAACGTTTTACCATGTACAGCTAGCATTAGATTCAGGTAAGTTTCAAGCTTCCAAAGTTGCATGAAAGTTTCACCATGTAAAGCCAACCTTGGGTCCATGTTGGATTAAAGCAGCTAACACTGCATGGACATTTCACTATGTAGAGCTAACCTTAGGTTCAAGAATCTTTTTAAGCAACTACAGTTGCATGAAAGTTTCACCCTCTAAAGCCAGTCCTGGACTACTGTGAGAATTTGTTTGAGCTCCTACCCATGTGGTCAGATCGCTAAGTCCAGCTGTTCACAACACAATGAACCATTTAGAAAATGGCCAACGAAGATGTCGAGACATAGTAACACTTTGTGGTTTCAATAAGGTTCTATATAGAACCATATCTAGCACATTCCACAATCAATCTCAAGAACCGTTTTAACATGCAGATCCATTTAAATGTGGAATGGCTCTATATCAAGTATATGCTTTCAAGTTAGTTTCAATATGTTACCATGTAACCTTATCCATACAATCTATAGAAGCTCATGTCTTAGTCTGGTGGTAGTTTTTTATGTATATGTCTAAGAAGTATAGGGGTCTGTCTCAAAACCTAGTGAGGGTCTAGGCAGCATTTTACGTCATAGTATGCGCTCCCGACATGTAGGCTGTCCAAATTCTTAGATACCCTAAACATGCTGTCTACTGCAGAACCTTATTTAGACCTGATTTTAAGGAATCATTGAACTCTTCCTCGGCCGCTAAGACAATCCCATGATGCAACGCAGGCAAATCTACGAGCAGTGAAGTGGTTTTAAAATGTGAGTTATTTTGATTCTCTCTGGAGTTTTAATGTGTTTCTGGTCATATAATCATACAAAACAGTATTTTATTATCAACTTTATAATGGACAGGTTGCCAATCCATTGCATGGCCAACACATGTGTTTGGACTGTGGAAGGAAACCGGAGAACCCGGAGGAAACCCACTCAAGCACGGGGAGAACATACACACTCCACACAGAACGACCCGGACCCGGAATCCAAACCTTACTGTGAGGCGACAGTGCTGACCACTACACCACCGTACTGACCACTACACTACCATACTAACCACTACACCACCGTGCTAACCACTACACCACCGTACTAACCACTACACCAACATGCTAACCACTACACCACCGTGCTAACCACTACATCACCGTGCTAACCACTACACCATCGTACTAACCACTACACCACCGTACTAGCTACTACACCACCGCACTAACCACTACACCACCGTGCTAACCACTACACCAACGTGCTAACCACTACACCACCGCGCTAACCACTACACCACCGTACTAACCACTACACCACCGTGCTAACCACTACACCACCATACTAACCACTACACCACCGTACTAGCCACTACACCACCGCGCTAACCACTACACCACCGTACTAACCACTACACCACCATACTAAACCAGTACACTGCACAGTGGTGTATAGTAACACTATGATGTAATAACAAAACATATGTGTCTGAATGCTTACTGTATTAGCCTCATAGTCATCAAACTACCCCTTTAACATGCTCCTACATGCCCACCCTCTCCCCAGATCAGCTTCGGGTCAAGTTTGTAGATTATCCTTGACAGGATCCCATCGAAGCACAAAAGGCCTTATCCTCCCTCAAACACTCAGGAGGCCTAAAAGCACCCCCCCCACCCAAACGCCCAAGCTCTGCTCCCCTCCAGACCTCCATTCTTCCGTGCCTTATCCCTCTCTCTTCCTGTCGTTTAAATCTCCTCACCACTTAGCTCCCATCCCTCCCTGCCAGGCGGCTCCACACAAAAGCACAGCTTTCCAACGCTCCACAGCTTTAGCTCCATCACATCATCTTCTCTGGCTTAGCTCGGAGCAGACTTAAACTCCTTTTCTTTTCCCAGTTTCTTTTACTCCCTCTCCCTTCCTCTTTCTGGAGACCTCCCACCCCCAGGTTGCCCACGTCCATCCTTCTTCTTCTTCGTCGTCGTCATCCCCTCCATCCTCCCGTTCGCCTGTGAGAGCGGAGTGGGAAAGGAAGAGTCAGCGTGGGGCTTTTTAATACCACCTGAAGATGAAGCGTGAAATCGAGGCTGACGCAGATGCATTTGTTTTTCTACAGCTGACATTTGAGAGCGATGTTTATTATTAGTTAGGGAGAAAGCTATTAATGTCGGATTCAATCCAAAGCTCTCACTGAAGACGTGCTAAAAAAAAGCCCTGCATGTGGGTTAATCGAGCTTAATAGTACAGTGCACGGTCCCCATTCCTTCTAGTCTCGCATATCTATCAAACTTAAAATGTTTCAGATCATCCAACTGCTCTTAATATTAGATAAAGATTCAGACAATTAGCTACCAAATCAACAATATAACCAAACTGCTGGGTTCCTTTGGCACTACCACACCCAGACACGATCAGAGCCAGACCTGCTCAACCTAAAGGTCACCTAAATAGAACCTGTCTAATAATGTGAAGCAGATACAGGGTCTCAAAAAGCAGCACATAATGAAACAGTTCAAATAAATTTAAATACAGATGCAAATAAAAATCATTCACTGTCTGGAGAGGGTTACAAAGCCATTGCTAAGGCTCGGGGTCTCCAGAGATCCAGAGTTAGAGCCATTATCCAGAGAACCATATGCAGAGAAACAGAAATACTGTAATTGTAGAAGTACAAAGTGCTCCTATAGGGAAAGTTGATCAAATGAATAATGAGTGTAAATACAAGGAGGTGGACCTGAAGGGGAAATCCACTGTTTTTTTTCTAAATTTCTCAATAACTCAATAATTAAAATGTGAATAAAGTCGTTCCTTTTTAATGTACTGTCAACAGCCAGCAGTGCATTTACACGTGTCGTTTGAGTTTATGCATGAAGTGTTAATGACAATAAAATCTATTTTGTCTTACAAAGCTACACATATACCCCTCCGCCATACATGCATTAAAATAACAGGATTATAATATATTTAAGTCAAAGCGTAAACATAAAACAATGTTAAAACAAAGTGTAGGCAGCATACATTTCATGCAATAACTTTGTGTGAGGGAGATTTCAGAAGCCTTTGCAGACGTCTGGTTCCAATCACCACCACTGTGAGCAATTCTGACTCTCTGGAGTGGAGTAATTTCACAATAAACCAATTGGTTGAGTTCCCCTTTAGGTGGCAAGTAAGCTTATGCATATTATATGAATGCACAGTCAAGGGGTGGTAAGCTGTGTACACTAGCCATGAGCACCTGATAGCGATGCATTTGGATGATGATGTGATTCGGGTTGGACCAGCAGTGAGTGGGCCAGTGGTGCAATGGATAATAAGTCTGACTAGGGATCAGAAGATTCTAGGTTTGACACCTGGCTGGCTAGTCTCTCTGTGGTAGCGATCCCGTCTTGTGACTGGGAGGTTATCAGTTAGGTCCGCTGGGCCAACAGGACACGAAATAGGGGCCCTTGAGCTAGGCACCTAACCCCCAACTGCTCCCCAGGCGCCGTAGTTAGGGCTGCCCACCGCTCCGGGCGAGTGTGCTCACTGCCCCCTGGTGTGTATGTTAACTAGTGTGTAATGGCGGATGTCGAAGTGGCAGATAGTGGCTAATTCCAAGTTCCAGTTTCATAAAAGGATTGGGTTCAGTTTAGACTAGATTGGATTGGATTTGTGTTCAGACCCAAATTTTAAACCTAATTAAATGCTTGTTTTTAGGACGATGTGTAAGTATGTGTAACTAGTGTGTGAATGGCATACAGCGTAAACAATATTATATGAATGGGGTCAACATGGATGAGATCATATATATATATATATATATATATATATATATATATATATATATATATATATATATATATATATATATATATATACACTACCGCTCAAAAGTTTAGGATCACTTTAGAATTTAATTTCATGCAATTTTCATGCAATTCATACTATTTTCATGCAATGTATGCAATTTTTCATGCAATTTTCATGCAATTCATAAACAATATGGTCCATTTCACTAATAATTCAAGTGTATCAGAAGATTTTTAAAGAATAAAAATGTTTGTATTAAAGTCTATTTTTGTATAGAGGCTTATTTTGCATATAGTCCTATTATCAGCAATTCTCAGTCCTCTGTCTAAATCTCCTGGTACGGCCGTCAATCCAAGTTAAGGATGTTATTGGGCTAATTGGTTGTTAGGACACTCTTGCTCAATTGTGATGCACAGCTGAAAAACATTCTACTAATAAGTGAGTATAAAAGGGAGAACAACATTCTAGGTTAGTTTAGTATCTGAAGCATCAGCAGTTGATGGCTTGCTCACCGGCTCACAATGACCAGAAAGAAACAATTTTCTTTAGAGACCCGTCAGTCCATTGTTGTGTTAAGGAAGGAAGATACTCCATTAAAACAAGAACATTTCACTGTGATCCCAAACTTTTAAGCAGTAGTGTATATATTGGAGATTAAGAAAATTCTAGCTTTACCCTAACAACGTTTGCTTCATGGTTCTTGGACAAAGGCACTGTGGGCCATGGAGTGTTCTCACTGTCATAAAGCTTCACGCAAAGTCTATTTCTGCTCCTGCAGAGAAACCTATACATCCATACTCTCTCACTGAGAGCGTGCATGGGTGGGTTTCTGACCACCACAGTGACTGCCCCTTTTTTTTCAGCCCTGACCTTTTCCATCTCTGCCAAGGTGGGGGATTATTCCTGTGGCTCTGCTCACTTGAGGGAGCTCCTGGCCAGGCAGAGCAGTCTGCTTCACTCTCCACTGGAGTAAACTGTTGAAAAAGCAGAAGGTGCCAGGAAGGAGGCATGCCATAGACTTTCAAAACACATTAGTTCCCTGAGGGACCTTTGAACCTTTGCTTCTTTAAACATGAGTTAGCCTGATTTCTGATACCAGGGATATTTATAGTTCAGCAGTCAATATAGCTATACAATATTCAGTGTTATTATATACAAAATCAAGGGGCAGTTCCAGTTTTGGTCCATGATGAGTGAAGTTATGGATATATGTGTTTAAAGAACAGCAGATATCATTAGAACAGATGTAAATAATCATATAAACAATACAAAGTAACATAAATTTCTTATTCTAAAAGAAGTTGATCATATCTTGAGCTCCAGTTTGAAGAACAAAGTGTAGTTCCAGATTTCTCCTGGACGCCCCAGACATTGTATGAACGTATCTAGTTCCATCAGCAGCAATCTTGATTTAGCTTAATGAAGTACTGAGCAGTCAAAGCAGGTATTAGATGAGAACTGTTATTAATACTGGGTTGTTTCCACTAGGAGAAGCTTGGAAAGGGGTACAAACACAATGACTACAGTATTATATATAGAAACCAGTTCAAAATGGCATTTTAGAGAAGAGGATCAACGTTAAAGTCAATGGAACTATATATTTTTTCCAAGCTATGTTGGAGCATTTCTATTGGACCATTCATCATATTTTTTTCAAACAATGCAAGCCGCAGCATTTAATTATATAGAAAATAAAATGATGGCTGTAGTCCAATAGCCAGGCCCTAAACATACTCCTGATGCCCTATATACTATAGATACCACAGAACCACTTTCAAGTAGTATATAGACTTATACAGATCAGTTCCCCAGCATCACCTGGTAGTACAATACAACTCCTGCAACCCACAAATGCTGAATAGATGTTTGTGTTGATGTTGTGGACTGGGTTGAGATCTTCTGGTGAAGTTTTATGCAGCAGTATTCTTATGCAGCAGTAATACTTGAGTACGTGGTGGAAGAAGTGGTTAGTAGGTATCAGAAGCCCTTCTGTTAAGGGCCAAACAAGCATAACACGAGACATCCATCCATCTGCTCTGAGCAGGTCTTTCATAGGACTTTCCAGTGTGTTTTTCAAGTGATCTAAAGGACATTTCAATGCTTTAAACTTGCTATAAATTTGGTAGCATTAAGAACCTTGAAAAAAATCCACATAATGTTATGGTTTACCAATTAACATTAAAAAAGTGAACTTTTGAAATATCTGCCTGAACCAAACAGAACCTCATAATTCACATTATTTCTCACGTTTTTGTAGATCATGATGTCTTTCTCATGTCTAGGTTTACCCTTAGCTTAACTTTTTAAAATATACTGTCTCAAAAGGGTTACAAGGCCATTGCTAAGGCTCTGGATCTTCAGAGATCCACAGTTAGAGCCGTTATCCATACATAGGAAATCTGGATTAGAAGCATAATGGTGATTCACCCAGGAGGTCACAAAAGAACACTGATGAAATTTTATAGGACTTAAGGCTTCAACTTCCTCAGTTAAGGTCAATGTATGCAATTCCATAATAAGAAAGACACCATCAAAATAAAAAATGGCATCTATTAAAGAGTTGCAAACCACCCAAAAGAACACAAAGGCTCGTCTCTTATTTGCTAAAACACATCTATGTCAATGGCAATTTTTTCATAGAGCACATTTAACACAACGTTGGTTGATCAAAGAGCTGCACAAATGAAGAAAACTTTCAAATTCACAAAACTAAGACTAAAAAACAGCAACCATATAAACCATTAATTAAATAAAAGCTATAATAATAATAATGAGTGTAAGCCCTCTAACTCAGTGTGTCGAGAGATCGCAGTCTCTGGAGTTCTAGGTAGCTCCAGACACACACAAACACCACACGCACATCACCATGGCAACACAGCAGCTTCAGCTGACAACCATCAGTGCTAACGGCAGCAACTCGTTAGCACACCCATATAGCCTAGCCACGCACACTCCTCAGTGCCTTACCTGTCCATGGTCTGTGGGCCGTCGCTTAAAGGGTCTCTCCACAGGTCTAACCAGACTTGGCTTCTCCACAGCGGGGTCCTCTCATACTCCCTGGAGCCCAAAAGGATCTACAGACTCTCTGACCAGCCCCGGCACTCACCTCCATCCGGTTGAGCCTTCCCTTTGGCGTCCAAGTGGAGTGAGGTTAGTTGACCAGCAGACTTCCACACTCGTTCCCTGTAGGGAGTTCGTTCCCCAGCTTTGGCTGGTACTTTGTGGAAGGCGCCCTCCATTAAGGATGTCCCCAGGCGAGCTCCAGACCACGGCGAGGAGTTACTAACCACTGAACTGTCCAAACAGGGATGGTTCCTGTCTCCCTTCCACAGGAGGCGAGGTGCTGCTCTGGTTCCCCGTGCACAGCCAGGGGACCAAGTGTGGATCCAGAGAGGCAGCGCGACGAACACCAGCGGTCTCACTCTTCATCTGACCTGTTCCAAGGACCGCATCACAGCCTGCCTTCGGCACATGCTCTGACTCATCTGGACTCTTTGCTCTAGCGAGCCCCTGAACTCTTTAGTTACTGATTTTTCACTGCTCTGAGTAAATAAAGCTTTGCACATGGATCACATTTCACCTCTTGAGTCTAAATCCTTACAATTGAGCTTTAAGCCTAGATCTGAAATGTGACAGAGTAGGTGCCAGTAGAATCTGCAGTGGTAACTTGTTCCACTTGATATGATTCCAACAAGCCTATTGAAACAAGTATTACCAGCTATTATTAAACCCATCTTAACTATCATCAACTCTTCTCTTAGTCTGGGTCATGTACCTAAGTCTTTTAAACTAGCTGTGATAAAACCCTTGATAAAGAAACCAAATCTTGACCCCAGAGAACTGTCCAGTTATAGACCCATTTCCAATTTACCTTTTATCTCTAAGATTTTAGAAAAGGCTGTAGCTCGACAACTCTGTTCTCATCTACATAAGAACAACATATATGAAAAATTCCAATCTGGTTTTAGGCCACACCACAGTACAGAGACAGCTTTAGTTAAGATAACAAATGATCTTCTTCTTGCCTCTGATCAGGGCCACGTATCTCTACTGGTGCTACTAGATCTAAGTGCAGCTTTTGACACTATAGATCACGCTATTCTCTTGGACAGGCTAGAAAATGTGGTTGGAATCACAGGAACAGCGTTATCCTGGTTCACATCTTACCTTAGTGATCGCTTTCAGTTTGTAAAGATAAATAATGTATCATCTAATTATACAAGAGTGAAATATGGAGTTCCACAAGGTTCTGTTTTAGGTCCTCTGTTATTTACACTATATATGCTACCATTAGGCTCAGTTATAAATAGACATGGAATTAGTTTCCACTGTTATGCCGATGACACACAGCTGTACATATCAGCCAAACCAGATGATAAATCCAGATTAAAGAAGATAGAAAATTGTGTAAGAGATATTAGACTTTGGATGCTACAGAACTTCCTTCTTTTAAACCCAGATAAAACGGAAGTTCTCCTCCTCGGCCCAAAGGCTGCTCGGATTAAATGTTCAGATTTAATGTTAAATCTTGCTGACTTCTCTGTAGTTTCTGGTTCAGTAGCCAAAAATCTTGGTGTAACAATTGACTCAGATCTGACATTAAATCAACACATAGGTAACATTACAAGAACAGCGTTTCTTCACCTACGAAACATTTCAAAGTTAAGAAATGTGTTATCTGTGTCTGATGCTGAAAAGTTGATACATGCCTTTATAACCTCAAGGCTAGATTATTGCAATGCATTATTGTCAGGATGCTCCAGCAGGAACCTGAATAAACCCCAGTTAGTTCAGAACGCTGCAGCTAGAGTACTAACTAAAACCAGGAAATTCGATCACATCAGTCCAGTTTTATCAGCGCTACACTGGCTACACTGTATCGACTATAAAATTATTTTACTGACGTATAAAACCCTGCACGGTCTCACACCGGAGTATCTACAAGATCTAATCTCCTATTATGAACCGCCACGTTCACTCAGATCACAGGATGCTGGTTTTCTAATAGTTCCAAAAATTCAGAAGACTACAATGGGGGGAAGAGCTTTTTCCTACAAAGCCCCAAAATTGTGGAATAATCTCCCAGTTAATGTTCGGGACTCTGACACAGTCTTTATATTTAAGTCCAGACTTAAAACGTACTTGTTCAGTTTAGCTTTTGGAGACTGAGCTATGCTTCTCATCCACTGTATTACTCCAAACCTGAACTAACCTTGTTTTTCTTTCTCCTTCTTTCTGAGGTAATAACTGCCCACCTGTCCTGCCGAATACTGTTGGAGGACTGACCACCAGTACCCCCTTGTTACCTTGTAACCTCTTCATCTGTCATCTGCTGCACCTTGATTGCATTACTGTATCATCCAAATGTAGCACGTGTGCAGCTTCTCTCCTTTTAGTTCATTCTGTTTATAATCAGATCTGTCAGAGTCACCAGCTGCACTCTAAACACTCCATATCCTCTATACTAACCCAGACCAGAACTAACTCAGACTCTGTACTAACACAAACCAGAACTAACTGTCTCTGTACTAACACAAACCAGAACTAAGTCTGTTTTTCTCTCTCTGAGGTAATAACCGCCCACCGGTCCCGTCGAATGCTGTTGAAGGTCCGACTGCCAGGGCCTCCTCATCACCTGGCACCAAACAGCTCTCCTCTCTCTGCTACACCTCGACTCCTCTGTATTAACCCAAACCAGAACTAACTTTGTTTTTCGTTTTTCTCTCTCTCTCTCTCTCTGAGGTAATAACCACCCACCTGTCCCGCCAAAAACTGTAAAAGACAGACCACCAGGGCCCCCTGTCACCTGGCTCCAACCAACGCCCCTCTCCATTTGTGCCATTTGCTCCACCTTGACTGCATCACAGTATCACCCACCTGATGTAGCACCTGTACAGCTTTTAAAGTTTTTACCTTCAAACTCAGCTTTAGTTATACTTCAAGTACTGTTTGACCAGAGGAGGATGGGTCTCCCCTTGTGAGTCTGGTTCCTCCCAAGGTTTCTTCCTCCAGTTGAGGGAGTTTTTCCTTGCCACTGTTGCCTCTGGCTTGCTCACAAGGGATAAAGTGTGTGATTTTATGTTTTTCATGCTTTAAAATTCCTGTAAAGCTGCTTTGTGACAACACTGTTGTAAAAAGCGCTATACAAATAAACTTGACTTGACTTGACAATTGAGCTTTAAGCCTAGATCTGAAATGTGACAGAGTAGGTGCCAGTAGAATCTGCAGTGGTAACTTGTTCCAAAGTTTTGGGCGGCTACTGCAAACGCTCGGTCCCCCCTCTGCTTCAGCCTTGATTTGGAGACAACCCCACCCCCATCTAGATAACCCCTACAACTTTTGGGATAATATTCTGTGAACTGATGATTCAAACGTGAAGTTTTTTTGATTTGGTTTGATTACATCTGGTGTAAAGCTAACACGTTCCAACATAAGAACATCATACAAACAGTAAAACATGGTGGTGGTAGTGTTCTATAGGACCTACATCACTTGTCATACTTGATGGAATCAAGGTTAACTTTAATGGGTTAGGCCAGTATTCTTGGCCTTGCAGTTAGAACAACCGAGAGCTGATCAGGCTCAAGACTGTGAAGCAGACAGTGGGCTTTAAGAGACTCCTCTTAACACACCCCCTCTGACAGTATCCAATATATCTGTGTTGACTGGGGAAACCTCAAGATTCATCTGGGAGACCAACATCCAAATCTACCTCAACTGAGGAAGTTGGCTGTGCCAGTTCTTTACCACGGTGCACATCCTGTACATGTCCATCACAGTCTGGTTCAGAGGAGCCTCAGAGCAGGACTGAAACAAACTGCAGCAAACAGCAAAGACAAAAACAAAAATAAAACACAACATTGCTGCTCCCCAGCCCACCCTCCAGGACTTTGTACTTTTTAAGAAGCAAGAAACGGGCAGGGAAGATCTTCACAGGTTCTTTGCACCCTGGACATGGCCTTTGTCAACTCCTCCCCTCCAGCAGGCCCTGCAGAAGCCTGTACCTGAAGACTAACAGACACAGGAGCGGTTCTTCTCCTCAGGCCATCACTCACACGAGTAGCTGATCAGTAAAATATCTGCTGGACCTTAGCTAGTCCTGCTTTCTCCATCTAGTACCTTTCTTCACTCACAAACTATATTACTTAGGTGACAACAACGTACAAGCATGGAAAATCAAACAATCAAATCTTTTTTTAATCTAAAAACATCCAGAAATTGTGAAACCAATATGTAACCAAATATTTACACAAATACATTAATATCATTTCAGTTGTTATTTTAAAATTATGTTAATAATAACATTGTAATAACATTGTAACATCATAAGTTACATACACCAGCTATGATTTGAGGCTACGAGTTACCTCTAATATTTTGAGTTGACTTATCAGGGTTTACAGCTTATAAATTGGAGGTCTGGCTCGCATTCTCTGCTCTAATTCATCCCTAAGGCGTTCCATCAGGTTGAGGTCAAGACTCTGTGCAGGCCAGTCAAGTTCTTCCACAGCAAATTCGTGCCTCCATGTCTTTGTTGGAACATGAAGGGGCCTTCCCCAAACTGTTCCCACAAAGTTGGGAGCATGAACTTACAAACTCTACAAACGTACAAACTCTCTTGGTCTGCTGAAGCATTAAAAGTTCCTTTCACTGGAACTAAGGGGCCGAGCCCAACTCCTGAAAACCCAATGCCATAATCCCCCCTCCACCAAACTTTACACTCGGCACAATGCAGTCAGACAAGTACCGTTCTCCTGGCAACAACCAAACCCAGACTAGTCCAGACAGAGAAGCATGATTGGTCACTCCAGAGAACACGTTTCCACTGCTCTAGAGTCCAGTGGTGGCGTGCTTTACTCCACTGCATCTGATGCTTTGCATTACGCTTGGTGATGTAAGCTGCTTGGCCACTGAAACCCATATGCTTTAACACTGTCCTTTAGTAAAACTGAGACACATTCATTCATACCATGCAATATGGGGGTTACATATTAACTACATGAACTTCACACTTTGAAAACGTTCTTCACATCCATCTCACATTTGCGAAATCAAGCCTCGACTGAAGGTACTTAAGGAAACCAGATGCCGTGCTATTAGTAGAGCTGTGGAGACTTGTTTGGCTCAGAATCTTGCCGTGCTCCTGTGGGGTCCCAGGCTATGATTCCAGGCCCAGTGAAAGCTGTGGTGCTTCAGCCTGTACGCCTCCACTAGAGCTCCTTGTTGGAGGATTGGGCCGGACAGGCGAGGCCTCGCTGGGGCTGGGGGTTAACTAGCCGCCTGCTTCTGAGTCCAAGCCACCTGAGGAAAGCCTTGTCCAGGTCACAATGAGGCTAACCAGGGGTAACCGAAGGGTAAACGGGGCGACATTTCGAGTGCCGCCACAGGGATCAGTCCGGAGAGCTACCTTCCAAATGACGAGGACACTCTTATTGCATGTTAATCCGTCGCAGATTGTTATCGGCGGCTTGTGAATATTGATACACACACACACACACATACACACGTTATTAAACAGGCAGGAGGGGAGATTTCAGTGTTGGGTGGATGTACAGCTTAGCACAACCTAACTTTCACTAAGACGTGCTGATAATAATCTGTTTATTTTCCTGAGCTTTATGATTCGGGGCCAGATTACATGGCAGCATAAACACTACATTTATTTGCACCGTCTCTCCCTTTACTCTGTCTTTCTCTCTCTCTCTCTCTCTCTCTCTTTCTTTCTTTCTGGGTGAAAACAGAAGCAGTTGTCATCCTCGTCTCCTGAGAAGCATTCTCAAGCTGCTCCTTGGGGGAAGCCTAGTGGCTCTGATCGCTGCTTTATAAAAGAGAGATGATAATACGCCTTCGCTTTTTTTTTTTCCTCCTTTAATGCTTGTTGAAGCTGAAGAATCGACGCAGTGATGGAAAGCGATGTGATCTTTTATTAAACTATCACAGCCAACGAAGTTCGTTTTTCATTCCTTTTACAAGGAGGCACACGAGCAAAGAGGAACAGACTCGGAAAGGTCAAACGCCTCGGAGGGACAGCCGGAACCAGAGAGTTTCCCCAGACAAGATTGATGACGGGAATGGCCGCATGTGGACGCAGAGCACGAACGTAACTGAAATATACATGGAGCAGGGTTATGATATAGCACAGCCAGCAGACGTGACTGCAGGGTAGCGATAAAGAGAGCAGAGGGAAGAGAGAGAGAGAGAGAGAGAGAGAGAGAGAGAGAGAGAGAGAGAGAGAGAGCTTGCAGGTTAGGTAATAATACAGGTTACTTGGCGTGAGACAGCTTCCTGATGTTTTTTGTTTTGTTAGATAGAGAGTGAGAGAAAAAGAGAGTGAGACAGAGAGAGAGAGACAAAAAGTGAGAGTCAGATAGAGAGAGGGAGTGAGAGACAGAGAGAGAGAGAGCGAAAGAAAGAGATACACAGAATGAGAGATAGAGAGAGAGGGGGTGAGAGCGAGAGATAGAGATACACAGTGAGAGATAGAGAGGGTGAGAGAGAAAGATATATAGAGAGAGAGTAAGAGAGATAGAGAGGGAGAGAGATAGAGAGAAGGTGAGAGATAGAGAGAGAGAAGGCGAGAGATAGAGAGAGAGAAGGAGAAAGGGAGAGAGATAGAGTGAGAGAGAGATAGACAGAGTGAGAGATAGAGAGGGATAGAGCAAGTGATAGCGAGAGATAGACAGAGTGAGAGATTGAGAGAGAGATAGAGAGAGTAAGAGAGATACAGAGTGAGAGAGATAGAGAGTGAGTGAGACAGAGAGACTGAGAGAGACAGAAAGAGAGAAGGCGAGAGCTAGGGAGAGAGAAGGAGAGAGGGAGAGAGATAGAGAGAGAGAAGGAGAGAGATCGAGAGAGAGAGATAGAGAGAGAGTGAGAGAGATATAGAGAAGGAGATAAAAAGTGAGAGAGCTAGAGAGTGAGAGAGATAGAGAGGGAGAAGTAGAGATAGAAAGAGCATGAGAGAGATAGAGACAGAGAGAGAGAAGGAGAGACATAGAATGAGAGTGAATGAGAGAGATAGAGAGAGTGAGAGAGAGAGAGAGAGAGAGAGAGAGATAGAAGGAGAGAAGGCGAGAGCTAGAAAGAGAGAAGGAGAGAGATAGAGAGAAAGAGAGAGCGTGAGAGAGTGTGAGAGAGAGACAGAGAGAGATAGAATGAGAGTGAGAGAGAGATAGAGAGAGAGTGAGAGACAGAGAGAGAATAAGACAGAGAGAGAGATAGAGTGAGAGAGTCAGATAGAGCGAAATATAGAGCAAGAGAAAGAGAGATCGAGAGAGAGAGTGACAGAGCTAGAGAGATAGAGATGGTGAAACAGCGAGAGAGAGAGAGAAAGAGTGAGAGAGATAGAAGGAGAGAAGGCGAGAGCTAGAAAGAGAGAAGGAGAGATAGAGAGAAAGAGAGAGCGTGAGAGAGAGACAGAGAGAGATAGAATGAGAGTGAGAGAGAGATAGAGAGAGAGTGAGAGACAGAGAGAGAATAAGACAGAGAGAGAGATAGAGTGAGAGAGTCAGATAGAGCGAGATATAGAGCAAGAGAAAGAGAGATCGAGAGAGAGAGAGTGACAGAGCTAGAGAGATAGAGATGGTGAAACAGCGAGAGAGAGAGAGAGAGAGAGTGAGAGAGATAGAAGGAGAGAAGGTGAGAGCTAGAAAGAGAGAAGGAGAGAGATAGAGAGAAAGAGAGAGCGTGAGAGAGCGTGAGAGAGAGACAGAGAGAGATAGAATGAGAGTGAGAGAGAGATAGAGAGAGAGTGAGAGACAGAGAGAGAATAAGACAGAGAGAGAGATAGAGTGAGAGAGTCAGATAGAGCGAGATATAGAGCAAGAGAAAGAGAGATCGAGAGAGAGAGAGTGACAGAGCTAGAGAGATAGAGATGGTGAAACAGCGAGAGAGAGAGAGAGAGAGTGAGAGAGATAGAAGGAGAGAAGGTGAGAGCTAGAAAGAGAGAAGGAGAGAGATAGAGAGAGAGAGAGAAAGAGAGTGTGAGAGAGAGACAGAGAGAGATAGAATGAGAGTGAGAGAGAGATAGAGAGAGAGTGAGAGGCAGAGAGAGAATAAGACAGAGAGAGAGATAGAGTGAGAGAGTCAGATAGAGCGAGATATAGAGCAAGAGAAAGAGAGATCGAGAGAGAGAGAGTGACAGAGCTAGAGAGATAGAGATGGTGAAACAGCGAGAGAGAGAGAGAGAGAGTGAGAGAGATAGAAGGAGAGAAGGCGAGAGCTAGAAAGAGAGAAGGAGAGAGATAGAGAGAGAGAGAGAAAGAGAGCGTGAGAGAGAGCCAGAGAGAGATAGAATGAGAGTGAGAGAGAGATAGAGAGAGAGTGAGAGACAGAGAGAGAATAAGACAGAGAGAGAGATAGAGTGAGAGTCAGATAGAGCGAGATATAGAGCAAGAGAAAGAGAGATCGAGAGAGAGAGTGACAGAGCTAGAGAGATAGAGATGGTGAAACAGTGAGAGAGGGAGAGAGAGAGAGTGTGAGTGAGAGACATGCCGTTAGGCAGTGAGTCAGCGAGTGACTTTAAGACGCATTTAAAGTGGCAGTGATGAGTGTTAAAACTGACGGGTTATGATTACACACTGAGAGGTCATGGGCAGGGTAATGGCGCAGTGATGGACGGAGATGAGTATAGATGACATAATGAAGGAGGTGACAGGGGAACGATGCCTCATACTTCATTTCTTCTTAGCAGGTTAAGGAGAGCACCTGCCATCGTTCTGCATGCGCCAGTAGAGGCTTTCTGAAACACACGGGTTTGTGTTTACATAGTGTCAGGATGTGAGGTCTACGTATGATACAGTAATGCTTCAAAGTTTGTTAACTCTTTAGAATTTTCTTTGAATTTCCACATTAATATGACCTAAAACATAATCAGATTTTCTATTAAGTCCTAAAAGTAAAATTAAGAGAACCAAGTTCAACAAACAAAACAAACATAATACACTTTGCCATTTATTTACTGAGGAAAATGATTGAATATTTAATATCTGTGAGGCTAGAAGTGTGTAAACACTAGAATTATAGTTAATTTGAGGGTGAAATTAGAAGCAGGTGTTTCAATTAGTGGACAACAATCAGGCGTGAGTGGAGTGGACGCCCTGTTGTGTTTAAAGTACAGGGATCTATCGACAGCAGATCTCCATAGCACGTGTTTGTGGAAGTGTATCATGGTATGAACAAACGTGAGTTCTGAGGACCTCAGAGGAAGAATCATTGATGCTTATTAGGATGGTATTGGGTTAAAAGCGTCTCCACAGAGTTTGGACTGCACAGTCATGGAGGAAATTCAAAGCCATTATTATCATCCTCAAGGTTGGTCAACCAACCAAGACAACTCCAAGAGCAAATCCTGTCTATAAGGAACCCAGGGTAACTTCTGAGCAACGTAAGGCCTCTTTCACAACGGCTAATGTTAATGTCTATGAATCCTCAGGAGAACATTGAACAGCCATGATGTACAGTACATCAATATGGATGAAGACTGTTGGAGCTTCTCGCCAGCAGGAGAGCCACAAATCAAGTAATCCATTGACAATTCCCCATATCATAGTTTCTCCTCAAAGTCCATCCTCTTTCTGTGGTCCATGCCATCCGTGGCCAGTTGTTTCTTATCGGAACCATGTTTGGACGATTTACTCAGCATGTGGTACTCTCGTGATTTGCAGGAGCCCTGCAAAAGTTGTGGTGCCAAAATGCCAATTGGCCACCTGACTCCTGCAGAGAATGTCATGGAGTCCAAGAAGAACATAGCTGCCCAACTGCAGTTTGCTAAAGATCACAAGCCAGGAGACCACTGGTAAAAGATGTTGACCAAATGAGAACCTTTTGGTTTAAATGAGAAAAGAAGACACTGCATTTCTGCATACAAGGATATCCCATCTTTGAAACATGGTGGTGGTAGTGTCATGGTTTCGGCCTGCATCTGGGCCAGGATGGTGTTCCAGCATTGATGGAGTAATGAATTATAAAGCAAAATGTCAGGACACCAGAACGTGAGCTGAAACTCAAGTGAATGGGGCTCATGCATCAAGACCTTGACCCCAACAACCAGATCAAAGAAGAATAAAGTTAATGTTTTCGAATGGCCAAGTCAAAATCCTGAGCATAATCCAATAGAAGCCCATCAACATCCGAGAGTTGAAGCTGTTCTGTGTGTGTAAAATTGGTTTCATCTGGTTCTGTGTATTTATTTTAAAAACATATGATGATGATGTGTTCGGCGGATAGGAAGTTCTAAAGGGTTCACAAACTTTAATGCAGTGCGGTATATACTGTAGCGCTGACGTAGAGTCAGACACGGGGGAGGCCATTATTCTGCTGCGAGAAGTGTTCTTTTATTAAACACCGGCAGAAAGCCACATACAAAGCACTGAACTCACGGGGGAGGTCACTAACCACAGGCTTCAGGCTACTGGAGACCCGCCCAACACAAACACACACACACACACACAACACACTAATTAAACCTGCACCGTGACACAAAATGACATAATAACCACAGACCCACAACTTAAAGTAATAGACAACAACATCACCATGTGCAAACAACACAAACAGTCCCTTTTCCAGAGATCTCCCATGATCCTCCTGGTGCGGTCATCAATATAGCAACATTTCAAACAGGCAGACAGACAGATAGGCAGATTGTCAGACAGATAGGCAGACGGGCAAACAGACAGACAGGCAGAGAGGGCAGATAGGCAGGTAGGAAGACATAGAGGGCAGATAGGAAGTTAGGAGGACAGGCAGATAGGCAGGTAGGAAGACAGGCAGACAGGCAGATAGGCATGTAGGAAGACAGGCAGAGAGGACAGATAGGCAGGTAGGAAGACAGACAGAGAGGGCAGATAGGCAGGTAGGAAGACAGACAGAGAGGACAGATAGGAAGAAAGGCAGAGAGGACAGATAGGCAGGTAGGAAGACAGACAGAAAGGGGAGATAGGCGGGTAGGAAGACAGGTAGAGAGGGCAGATAGGCAGGTAGGAAGACAGACAGAGAGGGCAGATAGGCGGTTAGGAAGACAGACAGAGAGGGCAGATAGGCGGGTAGGAGGAAAGGCAGATGGGCAGGTAGGAAAACAGGCAGACAGACAGATAGGCAGGTAGGAAGACAGGCAGACAGGCAGAGAGGGCGGATAGGCAGGTAGGAAGACAGGCAGAGAGTGCAGATAGGCAGGTAGGAAGATAGGCAGAGAGTGCAGATAGGCAGGTAGGAAGACAGGCAGATAGGCAGAGAGGACAGATAGGCAGGTAGGAAGACAGGCAGACAGGCAGAGATTGCAGATAGGCAGGTAGGAAGACAGGCAGATAGGCAGGTTGGAAGACAGGCAGAGAGTGCAGATAGGCAGGTAGGAAGACAGGCAGACAGGCAGAGAGGGCAGATAGGCAGGTAGGAAGACAGGCAGAGTGTGCAGATAGGCAGGTAGGAAGACAGGCAGACAGGCAGAGAGTGCAGATAGGCAGGTAGGAAGATAGGCAGAGAGGACAGATAGGCAGGTAGGAAGACAGGCAGATAGGCAGAGAGGACAGATAGGCAGGTAGGAAGACAGGCAGAGAGTGCAGATAAGCAGGTAGGAAGACAGGCAGACAGGCAGAGAGTGCAGATAGGCAGGTAAGAAGACAGGCAGATAGGCAGAGAGGACAGATAGGCGGGTAGGAAGACAGGCAGATAGGCAGAGAGGACAGATAGGCAGGTAGGAAGACAGGCAGATAGGCAGAGAGGGCAGATAGGTAGGTAGGAAGACAGGCAGATAGGCAGACAGGCAGAGAGTGCAGATAGGCAGGTAGGAAGACAGGCAGATAGGCAGGTTGGAAGACAGGCAGGTATGAAGACAGGCAGATAGGCAGGTTGGAAGACAGGCAGACAGGCAGAGAGTGCAGATAGGCAGGTAGGAAGACAGGCAGATAGGCAGAGAGGGCAGATAGGTAGGTAGGAAGACAGGCAGATAGGCAGACAGGCAGAGAGTGCAGATAGGCAGGTAGGAAGACAGGCAGATAGGCAGGTAGGAAGACAGGCAGACTGGCAGAAAGGTAGACATGCAGATTGGCAAATTGGCAGAAAGACAGATAGGCAGACAGACAGACAGATAGGCAGATAGGAAGACAGGCAGACAGACGGATAAGCAGATTGTTAGACAGACAGATATGCAGATTGGCAGACAGACAGATAGGCAAATTGGCAGACAGACAGACAGGCAGATATGAAGACAGGCAGACAGACGGATAAGCAGATTGTTAGACAGACAGATAGGCAGATAGGAAGACAGGCAGACAGACGGATAAGCAGATTGGCAGACAGACAGATATAAAGGCAGGCAGATAGGCAGGCAGATAGGCAGACAGGTAGGCAGGTAGGCATACACATAGACAGGCAGGCAGATAGGCAGAGAGCTAGGTAGACAGACAGGCAGACAAGCAGGTTGGTGGGCAGGTAAAACCTACTGAATTGATATATCAAACCATAGACGGCAGCATGTCACCAGAAAATGTCCCTCCTTTTCCCTTTTTCACTCCTTATCAATCCAGAAACATGACAAGCTCAGCCTCAAACTTCACCCCTTTACTTTCCAATGGGTCTCCAGCGTTGGAGTGAAGTGCCAATGTAAACTTTTCTTTTGAATAGATTTATATCACTTCTTTTGTTTGCTGCTGAATGTGTTTTTTTGCAGCAGTGGTCACCTCCTAAGAGCTATGATCATTATTGTGTTGTGTTTACTTCCTTTCATTGGTTACCTGTCCTTTAATAATCTAACTGGGAGCAGAAACATCAACATGATTGAGCAGAGGTTAGAGTATGTTGCCTCATGTTGGATGGATTCAACTTGATGCTACAGTGACTCAGTATCACCTCTTCAGGTACGAAGTGATATTACAGACAGGAGAGGCTTGCTTTCCTTCAGTAGATATCTGTGCAACATGATACACACTGTCAACACATAATTTCTTCATATTGTGCTGGAAGGTTGGGTAATTCTGGAATTATTTTAACTAAAGTTCTTATATATATACAGCTTATTTAATGAATGTTGTTTCTAACCTAAAAAAAAACACACAGGTGAAGAATCAAAAGAAGGCAATGTGTCCCTGAACCCTTAATGAGCAGAGTATAATCCAGAACTGGGTTATTTTCGAGAAGCACAGCAGTGAGGCTGTTTCTGGGCCTGGAGGTTGACCTGTAACTGTGGGAGGCTCCATTAGAGCTCATAATGAAGTGATCTCATTGCCTTCAGTCACATGAAACCCACAGCTCACACAATTGGTGGATTCAAATTACAATGCTTGGCCTAAGCCTCGGCCGTCAGCTTCTATATAAGGCTCTTCCTGTGTTTCATGCGATGTGGGGCAGCTGCATTCTGAACCTTAACAATGCTGTTTATCAGCACAGAGCATCGTAACGGCACTCCGGCAGCACACAAGCTTTCTTTTATTATGCTGGAGAGCGAGAATGATAAACACAGTCTTTAACCCCCGTTTATCCTGTGTGTCATGCATGTGCACAGTTCGCGTAATGAAAGAGATCAGCATTTTCCTATCACTGTAAGAAAGAAGCTCCATGCTGCCTTAAAGGAAACCCCGGCTGGTAACACTTGTAAGCCTTAATATGGTGTAATGACTCTAAATTGTTAAGATAAGTTGTAAAAAATCACAAAAGTAGCAGATTTATTTTTAAATTAATTATTTTATTCTAAATATTTGACATTTGGACGCAGCCATTATTTCTGACGTCAATGCCTGCTGGGTAGATGAGGTCAAATGGTTGCAGTGCTAAACTGGACTGTGGTTGGAAGGAGTGAATGTTAGTTACTAACCTAGCTTAAAGAAAACCATGTACATTGTGTTGTTGATGTTGTTTCAGTGAAAGGCAGTGGGAAGACTGATATTAGTCTAAACAGCTTTCACAAACATAAACAAGGAGAATAGTTAGTGAAGCAGCGTGTGGACCAGCACAGCTACCCAAAGACCCCCGCTCTCCTCACTTCAGTCTGGATGAGTTTGAGTGGTTCAGTAGACCACCACTGGTGAGAGACTTGACGGAGGCTGTTGGTTTTAAGCGTAGACTAAAACACAATGCAGTGCCACAGTTTCCCCACACAGGAAGTCCAAAAGCCTCAGAATATGGAGTGAGACTCTCTCCTGACGTCCCAACGTTTAGCGTTAGCGTCAGCTGCTTCTCCCTCGTTTGTGGATCCTGAAGGTGAAAGTACAGTCTTAGTAGTGAACATACTACTTCACTAATAAAGGAGTGTGAAGCTAAGAGACACTCCCGTTCAGTGTATCTAGCTGTTTACTGAGCGTGAATGTTTCCTGCTAGAAAGCGGAGCTCCTTTAACAGACACTCTCCTTCTCCGTCAACACCAACACACAGCTTCACAACAACTCCAGCACTGTGTCACTCTCTCCTCCACGCCTCTCTGTTCACCATTTACACTAACGTGGTGTGTGATGTCACCGCTGATGTCAGAAATATTGTGTTCTAGCTCAAACTGCAAAGACTGCACAGTAGCATGTTTAGCTAGCTAGCTGTGCTCAAGCGCGACAGTTACTGCAACCATTTGACGTCACTACCCGCTGAGCACGCCAGTAGTTACAACAATGGTGACCTACGTGCAGCGGGATTTTACAGAAAATCTAATAAATCTGATACTTTTAGTGATTTTTAACAATGTGTCTTAGTTTTTAATTAATTTAGAGTCATTACACCATATTAAGGCTTAGATGTGTTACCAGCCAGGGTTCCCTTTCAGTTTCTGGATATGTTAACACATTCAGGTGGCTCTGGAAAGCTTAATGATTGAGTTACGTCATCAGACTAACAATAAAAACAACATGAAGCATGTTCTCATTCTTACACAGGTAGGTGAAGGTAGTGTTACAGTTTACCTGTACACAGGTAGGTGAAGGTAGTGTTACAGTTTACCTGTACACAGGTAGGTGAAGGTAGTGTTACAGTTTATATGTACACAGGTAGGTGAAGGTAGTGTTACAGTTTACCTGTACACAGGTAGGTGAAGGTAGTGTTACAGTTTATATGTACAAAGGTAGGTGAAAGTAGTGTTACAGTTTATATATACAAAGGTAGGTGAAGGTAGTGTTACAGTTTATATGTACACAGGTAGGTGAAGGTAGTGTTACAGTTTACCTGTACACAGGTAGGTGAAGGTAGTGTTACAGTTTATATGTACAAAGGTAGGTGAAAGTAGTGTTACAGTTTACATGTACACAGGTAGGTAAAGGTAGTGTTACAGTTTATATGTACACAGGTAGGTGAAGGTAGTGTTACAGTTTATATGTACACAGGTAGGTAAAGGTAGTGTTACAGTTTATATGTACACTGGTAGGTGAAGGTAGTGTTAAAGTGTATATGTACACAGGTAGGTGAAGGTAGTGTTACAGTTTATATGTACACAGGTAGGTGAAGGTAGTGTTACAGTTTATATGTACACAGGTAGGTGAAGGTAGTGTTACAGTTTATATGTACACAGGTAGGTGAAGGTAGTGTTATAGTCTTACCCAAGCACTCTTAATGGTATAGTGTAAGGTGGTTACCCAGGCAGGGGATCGAACCCCCATCTACAGCATGCAGGGCAGCAGTGTAACCTACTACACTACACCAACCACTCAAATCACAGCTGTAAGGCTTGCATTGTATCAAATGTACTCCAGTACTGACAAATAATGGCTTTAAAACAGGCCAAACAGCCTCCTTAGATCTTGTTCTTTACATATCTAACAAATGCTACAGCAGCACTGAGAGCCTCATGGACAACATTTTGTCCTATACAAGCCTTTCCTTCAATCCAAATCCCGCTACCTCACCCACGCCCACACGAAAGCCCATCCAAAACAAGCCCCATCCACAACGAGCGGTGCGAAACTCGAGAGGAGTGCAGTTGACAAACACAACACGGCCGCACTCCATTCAAGAGCATAAACCATAAAAAGCCACAACAAGCTTAAGTACCATTTTGCGGGCGCACGCTCTACCCACTGTTTGGTCCTGTGTGCGTGTGTGTTTGTATGCCTGTGTGTGTGTGTGTGTGGAGTGAGAGTTTGTCGGCGTCTGCCATTTTTCACTTATTACATTCGCTTATTAAGCTGCCCAGCTACCTCTGCTAAATTGCATTCCTATTGATCTCCGCAGCCCAAAATGTATGGATTGTTAAACGGACGCATTGACGCGCCGACACATGCCACCTGTTCCTCGCTGACAGCTCTTTAGCAAAGCTAACCCAGATAAATAGCACGCTAACAGGACTGCACGCCACATTTTGAGGGAGCATTAGCGTGACTCCGGCACGTTGAGAAGCTCGGGCTAATCTGGATCCATCTCCAAGCCTTCCAAACCAAGCCTGGATGATAAATGGTGATGGAGATTGAGCAGCAGCAACAAACCCTGTTTTTTTTCCTCTGTCTGGGTTTGGTGATGTTCTAGATTACGGCGGCGTTTGATGGGTAGATGTGTCCAGATATGCAGTTGAAGCTTCGGGAAACCGTTCGAGCTGAACGGAGAACATGAGTTGCATATTCATTCCAGCGGAGCTCAGGGCTTTTAAAGTTTGGTCATCCACATGGCTCACTGCTCATCGCTAAGTTGAGTGTGGGTGTTTGTTTTTCAGAGCTCGTCAAGACATACAGTCATCCATATGTCTGTGCATTAAGCAAGTGCTTCGTTAGGAACGCCCCCCTGTTTCTACACTCACTGTCCATTTGATCAGCTCCACTTACCAGATAGGAGCACTTTGTAGTTCTACACCTACAGACTGTAGTTCATCTGTTTCTCTGTATACTTTGTTGGGTCAGGATCCCCACAGGACCACCACAGAGCAGGTATTATTTGGGTGCTGGATCAATCCAGAGATGAGTGGATGAGAGTTTCAAACACCTCAGTGTCAGTGCTGGACTAAGAATAGTCCACCAACCAGCAACATCCAGCCAACAGTGTCCTGTGGCCAGCATCCTGTGGGAAAAGTCCTGTGACCACTAATGAAAGACAATAGAAACACAAGCTATGCACCAACAGAAGGTTTATCAACAAAGTGGACCAGCGAAGTAAGAGTGTCTAATACAGTGGACACTGATCCACTCATACTAGCGCAACACACACTAACACACCACCACCAGTTTCACTGCAGTGCTGGGAATCATCCACAACTCAAATAACACCTGCTCTACACGACCCCTACAAGACCACCACAGAGCAGGTACTATTAAGGTGGTAAATCATTTCCAGCACTGAAGTGACACAAACATGGTGGTGGTGTGTTAGTGTGTGTTGTGCTGATGTGAGTGGATCAGACGCAGTAGTGCTGCTGCTGGAGTGTTTAAACACCTCAGCGTCACTGCCGGACTGAGAGTAGTCCACCAACCCAAGCTATCCAAATAATACCTGGTCCCATGGGGGTCCGGGCCAAGGGGCTAACAAAGAATGCATAGGAAAAGATAGACTACAGTCTATAATTGTAGGACTACAAAGTATAGTGATAGTATATGATAAACTCCTAAAATAGATAATAGTATGGCTACAAGAGGGTGAGCTTAAGTTTCACGTATAAGGTCAATGTGATGGTGACAGTGTTGGTGGTCAACCAGGTCTTGGTCTACCAGGTCCTTGCTCTTTTGGATCATTTGTAGACCATTTTTTGGTCTGGACTAGTGATTTTAATCCATCGGCAACCATACATATACCTCAAAAACCAAATAGACAACAGTCTGTATTCACTGTTTAATGCATTCAAACAGACTCAATGATGGACAAAACTAGGGTCAAACACAGCGAAGGCCTAATTGCTCTCGCTCTACTGAATAAAGATTTAATAACTGGTCGAACCTCCTTTGGCAGCAGTAATCTCCAACAAGCTGCTGATCAGACCTGCACAACATTCAGGAGGAATCACTGCTGGACTGAGAATAGTCCACCAACCAGGTCTTGGTCTACCAGGTCTTTATTTTTTTGGATCATTTCTAGACCACCTTTTGGTCTGGACTAACGATTTGAATCCATCGGCAACCATACAGAACCTCAAAAACCAAATAGACGAGAGTCTGTATTCAGGTATTCAAACATTTCACTGTTTAATGCATTCAAACAGACTCAATGATGGACAAAACTAGGGTCAAACACAGCGAAGGCCTAATTGCTCTCGCTCTACTGAATAAAGATCACATCGTATCACTTACTAGGCCAGCTGGCTCTGCCAGCGCTCAAGCAGGTCAAACACAGGGACGGATCTGGACTTTGATACGTAGCGCTAACCTCACGTAGAGGGTGCAGACGTGACACAAGCAACAAACGATATAAGTAATAGGAGAAAACGTACAGCTGGAGGAGGTAAAAGCTCGCTACTGCTAATTGGTAAACTCTTCCAACACCACACATAAGAAAGTGCTTATGTGACACTTCTTTAAGCGGAATAAATTGAGATGGCTTTCATAAAGTATTGCTTCACTTAGCTCTATTCTACAGCCTGCGCCAGATATTACAGGATAAATTGGCAGCCGTGTTAGGAGCGAGGTTGCTGTAATTCTTTTAATATTTACGTTGGAAGTCTGCAGATGCAGCCTATATAGGCTCATATCACCACAACAGTACTGGCGTAAACAACTCATTACAAAATGATTATAGGGCCTGTTCCACGTCTTATAGCAACCGCATTAGGCGTTGCACGTTCTGACGCATGTGTTTTGTTGTTTTTTATTATTATTTATTACAAATCTGGCTTGTTATCTTAAAAAGCTAAAAGAAAAAAAATGCTTAAAAAGCATCAAAGTTCAGGGTTTAGGAACACTGTTCTCTCTGCTGCTTTTCAGTATGTAAAGAAAGTATAAGTTACAGATCCAACTAGCTGCTGATATTATGAATAATGAGGGAAACAATGTTGCAGCTACACTAAAATGTTACTGTTGTGCATATGCAGCACCAGCCTGGACCTGCGTTTCCATGCACGGTGGAGCTCCAGCGAGAGAGCTTGCCACCAGTGGTACTGCAAGGAGACAAACGTCTCAGTCTGAAGATCTGTCCATCAGTCTGAAGTGATTAGAACTGACTGAAATATGTTTTAGTGCTGACTTAGTTTTGTGGCTATTTTTCTTTGTGTATACATTGCGTGGCCACTTTATTGGAAACACTTAGAGCGTACCTGCCTCTGCTTGAGTTCTGGCCACCAGAACTATGGAAAAAAATGATAAACAGACAAGTGCGGGTCTAACCAACATCACAGTCGTGGTCGGGGGTCTGTCCTCAGGTGAACCTTAATGAGGGAAACAATGTTGCAGCTACACTAAAACGTTCTTGTTTTTTAGAATAAATTATAACTTGAACTGATGCCTATCAGGCAGCATCAATATACAATGTCAAGAAACAGTATGTACACGGTTTTCTGCATTAGTTGGTCATAAAATGTGATCTGATCTACATCTAAGTTCCAAGTAAAGGCAAACTTAGTGTGCCTAACCTAATACCACTCTAACAGATATAATATTTTATGTATTGGACATTAAACATTCACAGTGGTGGAAAAAGTAAGTAAACTGGTCGAACCAATGTCTGGTCTTTTATAAGTCAAAGTAGCTCCAGGTTTGTTAACTCCTGACTCTAATTAGCTTTTGTTGAAGTGATTAGCATAAAGGTATGTATTGTGTTTGTCTGTACTCGGAACTTAGAACAGATGTAGATCAGATCATGTCTTGTGACCAACTAAGTAAGTGAACCCTTGGATTTAATAACCTCCTTTGGCAGCGATAACCTCCAACAAACTGCTGATCAGGCCTGCACAACGTTCAGGAGGAGTTTTGGACCATTCTTCCTTACAGGACTGCTTCAGCTCAGCCATATTCTTAGGATGTCTGGTGTCAACAGCTCTCTTGAGGTCATTCCACAGCATCTCTATTGGGTTCAGGTCTGGACTCCAAAAGATGGATTTTCTTTTATTGAAGTAATTTTGTGGTAGATTTTCTTCAGTGTTTAGGGTCATTGTCCTGCTGCATCACTCAACTTCAGCCGGCAGACAGCCACCCTGACATTATTCTGCAGGATACCTGGATAAACTTGAGAATTCATCCCATGGACGATTTGCGTATGGTAGACACATGAACAGAGATTTTAACCAGTTGCAATGATTCCCTCAAGCCTTTGGCCATTACTCTAGGGTTCTTTTGTACCTCTCTGAGCATTCGGTGTTGTGCCTTTGGTGGGGCACCCACTTCTAGGGAGTGTAGCCACAGTACTTAATTGTCTCCATTTGTAAACAGTTTGTCTAATTGTGGACAGGTTAATACCTAAAGTCTTGGAGATTACTTTGTAACCCGTTCCAGTTTTATGCAAAACAACAATTCTTGATCGAAGGTCTTCGGAGATCTCGTTTTTGCGAGGCGTGGTTCACATCAGCAAATGCTTCTTGTGAATAGCAAACTCAAAATGTCTGAGGGTATTAGGTTAAACACAGTTTGTTTGTCTAGACTTGGGACTTAGATGTATATCGGATCAAGTTTTGTCTTTCTTTGCCCCCCTGTCTGCCCTTGTGTGTTTATACCCCTCTGTTTGCTTCTTGTGTTGGGCTTGCATTTGTGGATGTGTGGACTGTGACTGTGGACAGTGTATGTTTACTTGTGTAATGTGAATAATGTAAGTAGTCTGATTCTGTTTGTATTCTTTGTGTTCTCCTTTTTTAATATCTCATGTCTTTTCTTAGTCTTAGTGTTTTTGTTTATTCCTGGAACCACCTACACTCTCGGTTTTCATATATACAGTGCTGTGAAAAAGTATTTTCTTGTGTTTTTGCATATTAGTGACACTTAAAAGTTTCAGATTATCAAACAAATAATCAATTTCAACAACGATTTCAAAGGCTATCCAAATCAACCTGGCCCTGCTTGAAAAAGTCATGTATATATAATCAATAATTGATTGCAGTTGTTGCCGCCAAGGGTGGCCCAACCAGTTATTAGGTTTAGGGGCAATTACTTTTTTCACATAGGGTCAGGTTGTTTGGGAAAATTTCTATCTAATTTCTATCAGTATCTTTTAAAATACTAAAAAAACATCCATCCATCGATGATCTTCCACTTTATCCCGCTAGTCAGGGTCAAGGGGGGGCTGGAGCCAATCCCAGCACCATTGGGCGAAGGTTGGGTACACCATGGACAGGTACTAAAACACATACAGTATAAAACACCACATCTTATTAGTTTCTTTATGACTAATGTGTGCCTAAACATTTAGCCAAGGCTGTATGACAGTGAAAGTTTCTGGACATAGTTAATATTAATGAGGGCCCATTCATGCAATAAGGACACCTGACATTGTTTAAGAAAGCAATATCCCACTGCATTCCTCAGAATAAACCTGGACAGACTTTAAATTGCTGTGATTTTAAATCTACAAAAAAAAATTGTCTATTGAACCTTTCCAAAGTCTAGACGTCTGTACACGTCTTACGCTATTACTTGTACTAGCACTGTTTTAAGTGATCACACAGAAAAAACTGTATTTTGCAAGTCACTCGCCAGCTGCTCTGAGTGGGCTCCCTTTGCCATGGCAACACGAGCATATGCTTAGTTTGCCTGATGTGTTAATCCGGCCCTGCTACCACCTGTCTTGCATATGCAGCACCAGCCTGGACCTGAGTTTCCATGCACGGTGGAGCTCCAGCGAGGGAGCTTCCCACCAGTGGTACTGAGGTGGACACTGCGAGGAGCCAAAGTCTCAGTCTGAAGATCTGTCTATCAGTTTTGAGAGATTAGAACTGATTGAAATATGTTTTAGTATTGGCTCAGTTTTTGCCTATTTTTCTTTGTTGTATACATTACATGGCCACTTTATTGGAAACACCCATTATTAATGGGCCACCCGTTCTGGCCCATTATTTTGTGTACACTAAGAGGCCAGTTTATTAGAAGTGTGTTTATTGGTACTGTATACTTGCACTCGTTCACAGTTTCATCAAATGTAGCATAGGTGCTATAGACTGGACATCTGAGATGGTGAGCAATTAAAGTACAGTGTTGGCACTGGTGCTCAAACATCCAATCAAAGCTATGGTTTCAGTAGTTTTTGGATGCAGTGCGACATGGCCAGTCTACTGTGCAGCGACCCTAAGAGTTCTTTGAAAATAGGATCTCCTGAACAGAACGGAAGTTGATAGAACATAATAAATACCAAATATGCATTGATTCGCCGAATCTTTCTGCTTTCCGTCCGTCCGTCCGTCCGTCCGTCCGTCCATGTATGTTATGGCTGTGCATTGCATATGAACTATATATTGCTTTATCGCAGCATAACTCATCCCACAGTTTTCAAAATATCTATCTATCTATCTATCTATCTATCTATCTATCTATCTATCTATCTGTCTATCTGTGTTATGGCTGTGCATTGCATATGAACTATATATTGCTTTATCGCAGCATAACTCATCCCACAGTTTTCAAAATATCTATCTATCTATCTATCTATCTATCTATCTATCTATCTATCTGTGTTATGGCTGTGCATTGCATATGAACTATATATTGCTTTATCGCAGCATAACTCATCCCACAGTTTTCAAAATATCTATCTATCTATCTATCTATCTATCTATCTATCTATCTATCTATCTATCTATCTATCTATCTATCTATCTATCTATCTATCTATCTATCTATCTATCTATCTATCTATCTATCTATCTATCTATCTATCTAAGTGTGTCTGTATGTGTTATGGCTGTGCATTGCAAAGGAACTATATATTGCTTTATAGCAGCATAACTCATCCCACAGTTCAAAATAGCATCTGTCTATCTGTCTGTCTGTCTGTCTGTCTGTCTGTCTGTGTGTATATATATGTGTGCCTGTTATGACTGCGCATTGCAAAGGAACTATATATTGCTTTATCACAGCATAACTCGTCCCGCAGTTTTCTATGTTCCAACTACAGACTGTGCGGTCTAATCGTGTGATTCGGACTCGTATACAGCTTTTTGGTCGGATGCATGGATTCCGGAAAACAACACATATTTTCCAGAATTTCTTCCCATAGAGAATGAATAGGATTTTCCCATTCCTCTTTTTCCCCATAAATTCCTATTCTTTTCTAGTCACACCCAAACCTCATGACCTCATTAACCTTCAGCCTCCAAACTGCATGTACTAATCCACTAATCCGCAGACATACTGACCTGCACTCGTCTATTTGTCTATTATTCATCCCTCGTTCCTCCAACAGGATCCCATTCATTTTTTGGCTGAACCCAAACATCATGGTTTCATTCTACCTACAGCCACCAACCTGCCTGTACTCACACAGGGCAGATCCCCAAGCTCTAATCCACAGACATACCCACCCGTACTCCTTTATTTCTCCTCTAATCCTGCGTTTCCTTCAGGAAATGCACTTTTTTTCCAGTTGTGCTATGTTGTGCTGGCCTACAGGGCTATTTATGACACACTCACTAGCTTGACTGTTGCTGCACTGCTCAATAAAGAGCTCTCGTTACAAGTGTGAAGTCTCCATCACCAAACATTTCTATTTATTCCACTTTAAGACACTTTTAATATTAAAGCCACTTTTGCGAGGTACACTTAAATTCTTTTTTCTTTTCTGTCACAAAGGATCTCCCCAGCCGTGGAAGCTGCAAGCTCCTAATGAGGCCGAGAGAAGTGGATTCCAGCTATTCGTTCCTGGCGTCTCGGTAGGTGGCAGGACTGACTAATGCGGTCGCTGTGTTTCTCTGGATGTGTAGTGGACAGCTTGTCATTTGCAGGCGCGACCCCATCCACTGGTGGAAACACCAGTCTTAAAGCATTTTTGTTGGTCAGCACAATCTATAACGACCGAGTCCCTCAAGCCTCCACTTCCTTCCCGTTCCTGCTGAGGCAGCACTAACTCTCACACCTTACACCGTCCACACACACACGCAGGTGATTCACACACTAATCACTCCTCCTGATGGAGCACCTCAAAGGTCCTGAACTTCAGCGGCTAATAAGCCTCGGCCACTCTCCCCGCCAATTCCCCGATGCACCGGCCGTCCTGGTATAGACTCGGACGGGAAATGCTGCCGCTCGCTTGTTTTGGCCGCGGGACTGTGGCGGGCAGGTGCGGCTTATTGAGAGTTAATGGAGTGGCCATTGTGTAACTTCCTGAGGGAAAAATTCCCAAAGGGTGGTAGAGGCAATGGAGGGGGTCTTATCTACTGGGACTTGGGGTCAGGCAAAGGAAGTGACCTCAATGCCAGTAGCCAGTGCCGATAAGCCGCTTCCAAAAGAGCTCAGCGACTGCAGACGAAGGCACGCACCAAAGTCCAGCCGTGCACGTAGAAGCGGGATGGCATACGAATATTTGCATATGAGACGGAGGCTTGGCGAAGCGACATCATGTGGTTTTGCATTGGCTGGCATGCAAAGCAGCAGTTTATATGCTTATATATATATATATATATATATATATATATATATAGACCAATATAGCTATTTCAATAGCTACTGGGATGTGAACATGAATTTTTCATATTATTATTATTTATCATATTTTTCCATATTATTTTCCATATTATTATTATTTATCATATTATTTTTAATTAATTTCCTTGGATTTTACAGATTTTGCCTTTTGCTGTCAAGCTAATATAACCCACGTATTCGTAGGCATTGCTTTCTTACATTAAAGGAGCAGTGTGTAATCTCTGGCATTAAAGGCACCGTGTGTAACCCCTCCCTTCTGCTAAATAATGTCAAAATTAGGCTTCTCAAACTTGCAGTATCTAGTGTTAAAGCTATTTATTCTACCCATCGAGTGGTCCCACCTGGCTTGCTCATATCATTACTTCAATGTACTAAGTCAAATATTTAAATTTTCTTTTTTTTGTATTAAGGTTTTAAAGCTAAATCAGGCCAGATTTACTTTAATAAATCACTACATCCCCCTAAAGCTTATTTAGACTATCAAACCATCCTAATTAAACTTTTATGGTTATTAACATTTTCAGGTAAAGACATTGACCAGCTTTTTATTTTAATTTTCCCGTTCCACCTTAAATCTTACTGTATTTACATTCTGGCAGCTGATAGGGTATAATAACTGCTGCAACATTGAAAGTGGAACGGGGAAATTTGAACAAGAGGCTGGAGGATAGGAAGCTGGATGTCAGAATTTCAATTTGGCACCATTTGAGGTGGAACAGAAGCAGGAAAACTGCCAGTAAGTATTTGCTGCACCATTTAAGGTGGACGAAAAAGATCTGAATAAGAAGCCGAATGTCGATGCCAGTAAGTACTGGCTGAAAATAAACAAATTATTTAATTTTTACATTCCACCTTAAGTGGTACTGCTGGCATAGCCAGAAGCTGTTAAATAAGAAGTTGCAGGGCAGTGTCACAATTTGAATTCGGCACTATTTAAGGTGGAACTAGAAAAGATGTTGTCAGTGCCAGGATGTAACTGCTGCACTATTTAAGGTGGACCAGAAGAATTTGAACATGAAGCTGGTGGATAAGAAGCTGAATGTCAGTGCCAGTATGTAACTACTGCTCTATTTAAGGTGGACCAGCAAGAAGCTGTTGAATAAGAAGATGCAGGTCAGTGACACAATTTGAATTCAGCACTATTTAAGGTGGAACTAGAAAAGATGCTGTCAGTGCCAGGATGTAACTGCTGCTCTATTTAAGGTGGACCAGAAGAATCCAAACATGAAGCTGGGGGATAAGAAGCGGAATGTCAATGCCAGGATGTAACTGCTGCACTATTTAAGGTGGACCAGAACACTCAGAACATGAAGCTGATGGATAAGAAGTGGAATGTCAGTGCCAGGATGTAACGGCTGCACTATTTAAGGTGGACTGGTAAGAAGCTGTTGAATAAGAAGATGCAAGGCAAGGGTCACAATTTGAATTTGGCACAATTTAAGGTGGAACTAGAAAAGATGTTGGAGGATAAGAAGCTGAGGATGTAACTGCTGCGCTATTTAAGGTGGACCAGAAAACTCAGAACATGCAACTGATGGATAAGAAGCTGAATATCAGTGCCAGGATGTAACTGCTGCATTATTTAAGGTGGACCAGTAGAATCCAAACATGATGCTAGTGGATAATAAGATAAATGTCAGTACCAGGAGTGTGATGGCATTGCCAATGTTAATAATATAGCTTAACAAGTCAGGTGTTGTTTACTGTTTTTTTCTACTCAACCAACATAAAGCAGCTCTCTGTGCTGCTAACCATTTAGCTAGGGTTGCTAATAGGGTTACTAACAGTCTCACACTTAAGCTTGCGGCAGACTAAGACATGTCATATAAGACATTATGAACATATCTATAAGCATAATGAATACAGGACTCACTGTCAGTGTTACCCACGCAGCTGATCTACCTCGACATCTAGTCTCTCCGACAACACCCACATGGAAAACACGCACATTTTAATGCTTCGCAATCAGTGATTGTCTCACTTGCTATAAATAGAGACGGCTGTAATGCCTATTTTAGGAGTGTGAAATGGGTTATCACTCACTAAAGGATTACATGGCACTGACAAAACACTTCTGGGACGGGCGCTTTAGGAAAATGTGCCATTAGAAGCCATTCTAGCGCAGAAAGCAATCTCAGTGCCAGCCGTAGAGCGGAAAATTTAAACTCCAGATAGCAGGGTGGGCTCCCCCCGCCCTTTTGTTCTCTTATGTATACGGGCCCAGAGGTGTAAGGTGCTATTATGGATGTTTAGGGAACGGAAAGTAAACCAAGGTACGTTGTAGTGTAAAAAGGAGTGTCTTTTCTTTTTTTTTCCCAGTTGAAAGATACGCCTGTTTGAGGCTGTGAGATGGGATGTGTATTGTTTGGTTTTAAAACTTTCACTTTTTCCATAAATTATATAGTTTTTCTTTTCGTTCTTATCACCTGCCAATCAAAAATAGAAACAACTGTATTCTGTTAGTGAGATAAACCAAAGATAGTGTCCAAATAACTTTGAGTGACCACATTAAAGGGCTCATATACATATTTTCCATGTAAATTGTTCATGTAAATATTAAATATTATATAATTTTTGGAACATACACCCACACAAAGAACATAAATGGACCTCACCAAAAAAAAAAAAAAAAAAATTAAAACTTAAAGGGCCCATGTTTTGGAGTATTTTCTTTTATATATAACACATAAACAAGTTTAATGTTTCCAAATGTACCACTCTCTCTTCAGCCCACAGGAATTATTATATTAGAATATATATAAAAAAACAATATCAAATTAATTGTTTTTGTGATGTCATAACAACAAACACAATTTTATATACATCCACCTATTCAGTCTACAGCAGCCACCCACTTACTCTAAAAAGGCATTTCAGCTCTGACTACTTTGTGAAAGAAGCATAATACAGGGCAGCCAATCAGAACAGAGGTCATTTACATACATTAGTCTTAAAGGCATGGTAACAAAATAAGGAATAAGGACCCTTTTAGTACATACACCTACACAAACATCAAAGGTTTACCTTATTAAGAAAATAACAATAAATAATAAAATACAAGAAAACGGTAAGATATGGGCCCTTTAAAACTTTGAGCTTCCTTAAAAGGCCCATATTGTAGAAAACCAAGAGAAAGAAATTGATATAGATTGTAAACTTTGTGAAAGTTTTAACATGTAGGGCTCACTTTTCAGCACATACAGCTTATAAACAGAAACAGCCCATATTGAATACATTTATTTGAGATGTCAAAACAATCAGCTTAATTACATATATCCACCAAGACGGCCCCCAGCAGTTTAGCCCCACCTATTCAAAATATCTAAATTTAGAAAGAGTGTTTAATAAAGTAAAAAAGAGAGCAGCCAATCAGAACAGAGGTCATTTACATACATTAGTCTTAAAGGCTTAGTAACAAAATAAGCTAGTTTCATTCTAAGAGATGAAGAGAGGTTGTAAAAAACGAATTAGGACCCTTTTAGTACATAAACCTACAGAAACATCAAAGGTGAACCTTATTAAAAAAATAACAATAAAAAAATAAAATACAAGAAAAAGGTAGGATATGGGCCCTTTAAAACTTTGAGCTTCCTTAAAGGGCCCATATTGCTGAAAACCAAGAGAAAGAAATTAATACAGAATGTAAACTTTGTTAAAGTTTCAACATTTTCAGCACATCATACAGCCTATAAACAGAAACAGCCTATATTGAATATATTATTTTTGTGATGTCACAACAATCAGCATAATTGCATATATCCACCAAGTTGGCCTCCAGCAGTTTAGCCCCACCCGTTTACTCTAAATTTAGAAAGAGTGTTAAATATAGCAAAAAAAAAAAAAAAAAAAAAATCAGGGCAGAGGTCATTTGCATACATTAGTCTTAAAGGCATGGTAACAAAATAAGCTAGTTTAATTCTAAAACATGAAGAGAGGCTGTAAAAACGAATCATGACCATTTTAGTTCATAAACCTACACAAACATCAAAGGTTTACCTTATTTAGAAAATACCAACAAATAATAAAATATAAGAAAAAAGGTAGGATATGGGCCCTTTAAAAATTTGAGCTTCCTTAAAGGGCCCATATTGTAGAAAACCAAGAGAAAGAAATTGATATAGAATGTAAACTTTGTTAAATTTTCTAACATTTTCAGCACATCATACAGCCTATAAAAAGAAACAGCCTATATTTAATACATTATTTTTGTGATGTCACAACAATCATAATTGCATATATCCACCAAGTTGGCCTCCAGCAGTTTAGCCCCACCCATTCACTCTAAATTTAGAAAGAGCGTTTAATAAAGCAAAAAAAAAAACAAAAAAAAAACAAAGCAGCCAATCAGAACAGAGGTCATTTGCATACATTAGTCTTAAAGGTATATAAACAAAATAAGCTAGTTTAATTCTAATAGATAAAGAGAGGTTGTAAAAAACAAATGACGACCCTTTTATTACATAAACCTACACAAACATCAAAGGTTTACCTCATTTAGAAAATAACAATAAAAAAATAAAATACAAGAAAAAGGTAGGATATGGGCCCTTTAAAACTTTGAGCTTCCTTAAAGGGCCCATATTGAAGAAAACCCAAAGAAAGAAATTGATAGAGAATGTAAACTTTAAGAGCACATCACACAGCCTATAAACAGAAACAGCCCATATTGAATACATTATTTTTGTGATGTCACAACAATCAGCTTAATTACATATATCCACCAAGTTGGCCTCCAGCAGTTTAGCCCCACCCATTCACTCTAAATTTACAAAGATTGTTTAATAAAGCAAAAAAAAAAAAAAAAAAAAAAAAAAAGCAGCCCATCAGAACAGAGGTCATTACCATACGGTACATAAACCCAAACAAACATCATACATGGACGTCAGAGGAAAGAAAATATACAAGAAAAGGATAGAAGGGTTCCTTTAAGGTATGTACAGAAGGAGCGCTGCGGAGTCAAGGCACAGGAGGAATGTCCTATAACTCCGAGCGCAGTGTTGATAAATATGATGCACATGTCAAACTTGAAACGCACCTCTGAAATATTCCAGGGGATCTGTCGGATCTTGACGTAAACGAGACGCCTGGCAAAGCGCGGCCTTTGAGCAACACAGAGTAAACAAATCGGCCGCATTGTGAGCTGCCCTTCAGGAGAAAATCCAGATGCTTCAAAAGGTTAGGAGACGGTGTTGTGAGCTGGGTTTAAAGTACGTATATTCTTTTAGTGAGCTAGAAAATGTACAAGTGATGCCATCACACTGGTTATTGATAGATACAGGTTATAACGAGATGAACAAGACAGAGTCCATTATCATTTAAGAGGGTTAACGGCTTTTAAAGCGATTATATCCAATAAAAAAACATGTACAGTGCCTTGCAAAAGTATTCGGCCCACTTGAACTTTTCAACCTTTTGCCACATTTCAGGCTTCAAACATAAAGATATGAAATTAATTTTTTTTTTTGTGAAGAATCAACAACAAGTGGGACCCAATTGTGAAGTGGAACGGAATTTATTGGACATTTTAAACTTTTTTTAGAAATAAAAAAATGAAAAGTGGGGCGTGCAAAATTACTCGCCCCCTTTACTTTCAGTGCAGCAAACTTACTCCAGAAGCTCAGTGAGGATCTCTGAATGATCCAATGTTTATCTAAATGACTGATGATCAAGTCTCTGTATAAACGCACCTGCTCTGTGATCGTCTCAGAGTTCTGTTTAAAGCGCAGAGAGCATCATGAAGACCAACGAACACACCAGGCAGGTCCGAGATACTGTTGTGGAGAAGTTTGAAGCTGGATTTGGATACAAAAAGATTTCCCAAGCTTTACACACTCAAGGAGCACTGTGCAAGCCATCATATTGAAATTGAAGGTGTATCTGACCACTGAAAATCTACCAAGACCCGGCCGTCCCTCTAAACTTTCAGCTCAAAGAGGAGAAGACTGATCAGACATGCAGCCCCGATTGTGTCCCACTTGCTGTTGATTCTTCACAAAAAATTACAATTTCATATCTTTATGTTTGAAGCCTAAAATGTGGCAAAACGTTGAAAAGTTCAAGGGGGCCGAATACTTTTGCAAGGCACTGTATCACCATTTTTGTCGATTTTTATTTTCCTACATCAATTAAATGCAGCAGCTGTTGTTTACATTTTGAGAACATTTCATGATGAATAGATGAATAGAAATGCTGCAAAGTAGCTTAGAAACATTTCTGGTTCCATTGACTTCCATTGTAAATGAAGACGGTTTTTGGTCTCTCCTGTAAAGTTGCCATTTTGGAGATAATGACTTGTTTTTCATTGGACAGCGGCGATTTGCTATATTTTCTAGTACTTTCAATTGATCTTCACTTAATCTTGTCCCTAGAGGGACACGTCACACTTGATAATTACTAATATTTTCAACTCCCACGTTTTGCTGACTGAGTGCCGGAAGCTTCACTGCATGGGTTTCTAAGGCTGAGCAGCTGCATGCAAGCCTTACATCACCAAGCACAAGGCTGAGCGTCGGGTGGAGTGCTGTTGAGCCTCTACACTGGACTCTGGAGCAGTGGACACATGTTCTGAATTTTATAATGTTAAATTCAGAGGTGTCAAGTAACGAAGTACAAATACTTTGTTACCTTACTTAAGTAGAAGTTTTGGTTATTTATACTTTACTGGAGTAATTATTTTTTTAACTTTTACTTCTACTCCTTACATTTACACTCCATTATCAGTACTTTCTACTCCTTACATTTACACTCCATTATCTGTACTTTCTACTCCTTACATTTACACTCCATTATCAGTACTTTCTACTCCTTACATTTACACTCCGTTATCTGTACTTTTTACTCCTTACATTTACACTCCGTTATCTGTACTTTCTACTCCTTACATTTACACTTCATTATCAGTACTTTCTACTCCTTACATTTACACTCCTTTATCAGTACTTTCTACTCCTTACATTTACACTCCATTATCTGTACTTTCTACTCCTTACATTTACACTCCATTATCAGTACTTTCTACTCCTTACATTTACACTCCGTTATCTGTACTTTTTACTCCTTACATTTACACTCCGTTATCTGTACTTTCTACTCCTTACATTTACACTCCATTACCTGTACTTTCTACTCCTTACATTTACACTCCATTATCTGTACTTTCTACTCCTTACATGTACACTCCATTATCAATACTTTCTACTCCTTACATTTACACTCCATTATCTGTACTTTCTACTCCTTACATCTACACTCCATTATCAGTACTTTCTAATCCTTACATTTACACTCCATTATCTGTACTTTCTACTCCTTACATTTACACTCCATTATCAGTACTTTCTACTCCTTACATTTACACTCCATTATCAGTACTTTCTACTCCTTACATTTACACTTCATTATCTGTACTTTCTACTCCTTACATTTACACTCCATTATCAGTACTTTCTACTCCTTACATTTACACTCCATTATCTGTACTTTCTACTCCTTACATTTACACTCCATTATCTGTACTTTCTACTCCTTACATTTACACTCCATTATCAGTACTTTCTACTCCTTACATTTACACTTCATTATCTGTACTTTCTACTCCTTACATTTACACTCCATTATCTGTACTTTCTACTCCTTACATTTACACTCCATTATCAGTACATTCTACTCCTTACATTTACACTCCATTATCAGTACTTTCTACTCCTTACATTTACACTCCATTATCAGTACTTTCTACTCCTTACATTTACACTCCATTATCAGATTATTGACAACATGTCTTTGAAGTTTGACTATTTGCACCATTACAATACTTATAGACAACTAATCATCATATCTTCTGCTCCATGAAACACATGTTAATGTTCAGTAGTACACAGATATGCTTCTTTAATATATTTACATTGTACTAAACTACATTCATGTTCAATGGGCGTATATGCGGCTGAAACAGGAAGCCTAGCGCATCCAAAATTTATCAACATTAACATTTTAATATAACATTATAGTCATTATGACTTTTAGAAGAATGGGGTTTTTAGGGAGGTGGGCTGGTGCACTATAGACCCCTGTGGTGCGGCCTAAGCTTTTGTCCTTAATGCCATTTTTTTCTCTTACATTACTTTTATACTTTTAGTAGTTTTGAAAGCAGTACTTTTATACTTTTACTGGAGTAAAAAGCTTGAGTTTAACTTCTACAGAAGTATTTTTAAACCGTAGTATCTATACTTCTACCTGAGTAATGAATGTAAATACTTTTGACATCACAGAAAAATATTTTTTTTCAATGTGTCAATAAAAGCCCTGCTATCAAAAACAGGTCCCGCTGCATAACCTGGTGCTTTTGTCCACAAAACTAAAGTAACAGTCCCAGAAAACAATTCAATCTTTCTTAATGGCTCAATTAAACTACAGAAGTTTGTTTCAACCAGTTTCAAACCAGTGAACAGCGAGTTTACATCTAAACACTTATCAACATTACTTCAGCCATAGTGCAACAGACATCTCTAATACATTAGCATTAATAACAGTAGGAACACTGCTTGTTACTCATAGCTACAGACAATGTTAGTCTGCTGTAGGCTTAGCGCCAAAGCTGAGCATCGCCATTAACGTTATTATGATGGACTCTTTTCATTAATGAACTAGACTTTAAGTGACTTACACGTTTCTTTGAAAAATATATATTTTTGCTGCCATCCTCACTCACTTTTCACACCCATGTGTCTCCCACGCTGAACCTGAGTCTTGCACAGTGAGTCTCATATGACTGGAAAGTTTTCCTTCCAGTTTAGGCGCTGCTAACATCTAAACATAGCTACAGAGTCACATGTGACAGCAGAGAACGGCATAGCCAATCACACTGACCATGTGACTCGAGTAGAGAACGTGATTTAACCCTTTCTGCACCTCTAGGTTAATGAGACGTTGACAGATCGGGGTCTTTTTTCAGAGGGGATCAAATTATTGGTGGGGACAATGCAATAATTGCTGGATTTTGGTGGGGACACTTGACATCAGTCCATGCTAATTCTACGCCCTGGGTACTGACCAATCATATTTCTCTATCCTGCAGTCTGATGGAGAGGTCTGGGTTTGGTTGAATGCCAGGAGAACGTCACACGTCGACTGTAAAGTTTGGTTGAGGAGGGATGATGCTCTGGGGTTAATTTTCAGGTGTTAGTTCCAGTGATTTGGAATCTTACTGCTATAGCAAGACATTCTGGATAATTGTATGCTTCCAGCTTTGTGGAAACAGGTTGGGAAGGACCTTCTCTGTTCCATCATGACTGTGTCCCAGCGCACAAAGAAGCTCAATAAAGCCCAGTAGGATGAATTTGGTGTGAAACAGCTTGAGTGGCCTGGACAGACTTCTGACCTCAACCCCATCAAACATCTTGGGATGAACTAGAACAGAGATCATGAGCCAGGCCCTGTCGTCCAACATCAGTGTCATAGGCTCTTCCGGATGAATGAGCGAAAATTCCTGCAGACGCTCTTGTAGAAAGGATTCCTAGAGGAGTGGAAGCTGTTACAGCTGCAAAGAGAGGAACCAACTCTATATTAATGTCTATGGGTTTAAAATCCTACATACTATTGTAGATATAATCTGTAGCTGTCCCAATACTTTTGTCCATGCAGTGCATCTACCAAATAGATGCTCATTTATAGGTGTTATTGTGCAAACACTAACTTCTTATTTAGTTAATGTTTTCCATAGATACAGTAAGTTAGTAGCAAGTTGTTATTCATTGGTCACAACACCTACGGGACCACCACAGAGCAGATACTATTAAGATGTGGTGTGTTAGCGTGTGTTGTGTTGGTGTGAGTGGATCAGACACAGCAGTGCTGCTGCTGGAGTGTTTAAACACCTCAGTGTCACTGCCGGACTGAGAATAGTCCACCAACCAAAACTATCCAGACAACAGTGTCCTGTGGGCAGCGTCCTGTGACCTCTAATGAAAGACAGGAAGATGAGAAGCACAAACTGCGCAGCAGCAGATGAGCTGCCATCTCTGACTTCACATCTACAAGGTTGGCCAGCAAGATAGGAGTGTCTAATAGAGTTGACAGTGAGTGGACACAGTGTTTAAACACTCCAGCAGCACTGCTGTGTCTGATCCACTCACACCAGCGCAACACACACACTAACACGCCACACAAATAATACCTGGTCCTGTGAGGGTCCTAGGCAAGGGGCTAACAGAGTATATAGAGATGGACTATAACTGTAGAACTACAAAGTGCTCCTATATGATAAACTGCTAAAATAGATAATAATAGATAATAGATGGTGGCTGTGTTGGTGGTCCACCAGGTCTTAGTTGTCCTGTTTGTTCTTTTGAACCACATTTGTCTCAAACCAGTCTCTGACTTCACACCTACAAGGTGGACCAACAATGTAGGACTGTCTAATAAGTGAGTGGACACAGTGTTTATCCACACAGCAGTGCTGCTGCAGTGTGTAGGGGGATTGGGTTCTGACCAGGGGGCTAACAAAGTATGCAGAGAGACAGGTGGTGGCTCATTCACAGCACTGCAGTACCACTGATGGTGGTGTGTAAGTGTGTGTTGTGCTCTCCAGGTTTGTGAGAGATATATATATATATATATATATATATATATATATATATATATATATATATATATATATATAGGGCTGGGCGATAAAGTGATAACGATAATTATAACTTTAATATGTAGTCAATAAAAAGTCGACAGAATTAAGTTCCATCCATGTTTTGAGAGACAGCATGAACAGCCAGAGAGAGGAAGAATAGCACCGCCTCCAAATCAATCAAGTGGCTGAACTAGAGTTCTAGCCATTTCATGTTTGGTTGAAGCACACAGCGCAGTGTAGGCGTAGTGCTAGTAATCTGGTTACTGCAGGCGTCACAGTCAAGCAGAGAGAATAAAATAAGAGAAAATAACAGAAAATGTTAAACTACTACTGAAATAAACATGCTACACGTGTTAATAATCTTAAAATAATCTGCTAAGATAAGATAAACAGGTAAACAGGTGCTGTCCTGCTGCTGTGTTGATGAAGCTCTACGGGATGTTTGATCTTCAAGTGCTCGTGTATAGCAGTTGTACTGTTGTGATCATCTCCACTGTGCAGAGCTGACAGAGCACCACACTGTTGTGTTTCTGTGTAAAATACTCCCACAACTTTAGATGGACATGAGTGATTGTTTGTAGCTGCAGCTTGCGCTCCAGATAAATCCATGCTTTCAGTGAGTGCGGCCACCTTATTTCATAGTGATTTCATAGTCGATAAAGATCAATATGTGTACTGTAGGAGTTCGAGTGAGAATGCTGAGGCAAAGTTGACTATATACCCAAAAATCCCAAGGAGTGAAACTTTATTTTCTACCGAAAACAGAATCGCTAAACCAACTCCCCATTCGAGCCCACAGAGAGTCGAGAGTCCTATCCTTAAAGGGCCAGCAACAGCCTGCTTAACACAGTGTCTGTGTGAACACTGTTCAGTAGCCCCTACAATATATATATGTGTTTAATTAAATGATAGAAAATGAATCAGAAGATAAAAGAAATGTAACAAATTTTTTTAATTTTGATATTTTCACTTAAAGTAAAAAAGCAATAGTGGTTTGATTTATATCGTGATATAAATGGATATCGACTGATATGAAAAAAAACTATCATAAGATTTTTCCCATATCACTCAGCCCTATGTACATATATAGAGTAGTAAATATATATAAAATACATAATTTCATTATAAATATTCATGAGCTTCGAGAGGAATCAAGGCCGCATCAAAAGGCGAAGAAAAAAAAAAACAGAAGGAATAAAACACCTCCCAAGTTCTGTGCGCCGCCGAGGTGGCAATTTCACAGAGGTTAACAGTGCGTGGATTGACTGCTCGGGCCTGAAAGGAGCTCTTCGGGGATATATTATGTTGGCCTGGAGCTGACACTGACCCCGTGAAGGAGTGTTAAAGGCGGGGGGTGGCAGGACGAGTGCACTCGCGATGAAAGATAAACCTCCACTCAGCAGAAATAATCCCCTCTTCATACCCACCGGTACGGTCCCAACCACAGCACCAACCAGCGCCCCAGTCTCAGGCTCGAGGACGGAGCCGAGGAGCGAGATCACTGATATACAGGGCTGTCAGTGGGAAGAGATAGAGGGAGGTATAGAAAGTCTGGCGGAGTGAAGTGTGGAGGCCGGAGGCTGTAGGTGCTGAATCATTTCAGCTCAGGTGCAGTTTTCTTGGAAGGCGTGATGCTTTACTGCCTTTACAGCTCGAAAGCAGTCCAGTTTCAGAGACACTGCAGTAAGAGCAGCTTTTATACAGACAAACACATTCAGACATTCACTGCAGTAATTCTGGAGCAGTTCATCACGAGTACAAACCCTTCAGTGAAAGATGCCTACTGAGCTTTCTGAGAGTTGAGCTCAGATTTCAGAATTCCGTAGACCACCAACGCTCTCCTCATTAGATCAACAGCACTTTCATTTTTGGCTGAAATGAGTATTTTAAGTATATATACATATAGCAAGTATATATATGGAGTATCTTCCTTCCTTAACACAACAATGGACTGACGGGTCTCTAAAGAAAGTTGTTTCTTTCTGGTCATTTTGAGTTGGTCAGCAAGCCATCAACTGCTGATCTTCAGATACCAAACTAACCTAGAAGGTTGTTCTCCCTTTTATACTCACTTATTAGTAGAATGTTTTTCAGCTGTGCATCACAATTGATCAAGAGTGTCCTAACAACCAATTAGCCCAATAACATACTTAACTTGGATTGGCGGCCGTACCAGGAGATTTAGACAGAGGACTGAGAATTGCTGATAATAGGACTATATGTAAAATAAGCCATATATATATATATATATATATATATATATATATATATATATGCGTGATTTTTCATTTAGGGGAACTTTTATGTCCCTAGGTTATAAATTTGTGTTAAAATTACTTTATTACAAAACAAACATTTTAGCTATTAAAAAGATCATTCCTTTCATCACCAAAATAATTGTGATTTGTATTTTTTATAATGATTTAAACATCAATATTTTCCTACTTTTGCATTGTCCCCAACCCAGACATTAAAACTTCCGGGCCCCAATAAAATGCTAAAAAGTGATCAATTTATGAAAAAGATCACAATATAAGTTTCATAAAAACTTATAAAAAAACTAAATGTACTGTTTAGATTCATATTTGTACCTATGCATATTTTATCATATATATATTATCATCCCCAACATTATCGTCATTACCGCAACAGTGTATGACTTATGCAGGTAACTATTTAAAGGTAGCACTTGTTTATGTTGTAACCATGGAAACAAAGACTCACAAGGGAGCACATGACAGCCATGAGTGAGGAGTGACATGTTAATGTGTGTAAATGGGAGTAACTGAATCGTGTATTGCTCCTGATCATAGAGTACATTTATTCAGAGTCATTACCGTTTACATCAGTACGGCAGTACTTTACAACTAAACATTACATTTACACATTATTTATTTATTTATTTATTTATTTATTTATTTATTTACAACTAAACATTACATTTACACATTATTTATTTATTTATTTATTTATTTACAACTAAACATTACATTTACACATTATTTATTTATTTACAACTAAACATTACATTTACACATTATTTATTTATTTATTTATTTACAACTAAACATTACATTTGCACATTATGTATTTATTTACAACTAAACATTACATTTACACATTATTTATTTATTTATTTATTTACAACTAAACATTACATTTACACATTATTTATTTATTTACAACTAAACATTACATTTTCACATTATTTATTTATTTATAACTAAACATTACATTTACACATTATTTATTTATTTACAACTAAACATTACATTTACATATTATTTATTTATTCATAACTAAATATTACATTTACACATTATTTATTAATTTACAACTAAACATTACATTTACACATTATTTATTTATTCATAACTAAACATTACATTTACACATTATTTATTTATTTACTTATTTATTTAAAACTAAACATTACATTTACACATTATTTATTTATTCATAACTAAATATTACATTTACACATTATTTATTTATTTATAACTAAACATTACATTTACACACTATTTATTTATAAATAAACATTGCATTTACACATTATTTATTTATTCATAACTAAATATTACATTTACACATTATTTATTTATTTATAACTAAACATTACATTTACACATTATTTATTTATTTACAACTAAACATTACATTTACACATTATTTATTTATTTATAACTAAACATTACATTTACACATTATTTATTCATAACTAAACATTGCATTTACACATTATTTATTTATTTACAACTAAACATTACATTTACACATTATTTATTTATTTATAACTAAACATTACATTTACACATTATTTATTTATTTACAACTAAACATTACATTTACACATTATTTATTTATTTATTTATTTATTTACAACTAAACATTACATTTACACATTATTTATTTATTTACAACTAAACATTACATTTACACATTATTTATTTATTTACAACTAAACATTACATTTACACATTATTTATTTATTTACAACTAAACATTACATTTACATATTATTAATTTATTCATAACTAAACATTACATTTACACGTTATTTATTTATTTACAACTAAACATTACATTTACACATTATTTATTGATTTACAACTAAACATTACATTTACACATTATTTATTTATTTATAACTAAACATTACATTTACACATTATTTATTGATTTACAACTAAACATTACATTTACACATTATTTATTTATTTATAACTAAACATTACATTTACACATTATTTATTTATTTACAACTAAACATTACATTTACACATTATTTATTTATTTATTTATTTATTTACAACTAAACATTACATTTAGGCATTATTTATTTATTTACAACTAAACATTACATTTACACATTATTTATTTATTTACAACTAAATATTACATTTACACATTATTTATTTATTTATTTATTTATTTATTTATTTACAATTAAACATTACATTTACACATTATTTATTTATTTATTTATTTATTTATTTACAACTAAACATTACATTTACACATTATTTATTTATTTACAACTAAACATTACATTTACACATTATTTGTTTATTTATTTATTTACAACTAAACATTACATTTACACATTATTTATTTATTTACAACTAAACATTACATTTACACATTATTTATTTATTTATTTACTTATTTACAACTAAACATTACATTTACACATTATTTATTTATTTACAACTAAACATTACATTCACGCATTATTTATTTATTTACAACTAAACATTACATTTACACATTATTTATTTATTTACAACTAAACATTACATTTACACATTATTTATTCATTTATTTATTTATTTACAACTAAACATTACATTTACGCATTATTTCTATATTTACAACTAAACATTACATTTACACATTATTTATTGATTTACAACTAAACATTACATTTACACATTATTTATTTATAACTAAACATTACATTTACACATTATTTATTGATTTACAACTAAACATTACATTTACACATTATTTATTTATTTACAACTAAACATTACATTTACACATTATTTATTTATTTACAACTAAACATTACATTTACACATTATTTATTTATTTATTTACAACTAAACATTACATTTATGCATTATTTATTTATTTACAACTAAACATTACATTTACACATTATTTATTTATTTACAACTAAACATTACATTTACACATTATTTATTGATTTACAACTAAACATTACATTTACACATTATTTATTTATTTATAACTAAACATTACATTTACACATTATTTATTGATTTACAACTAAACATTACATTTACACATTATTTATTTATTTATAACTAAACATCACATTAACACATTATTTATTTATTTACAACTAAACATTACATTTACACATTATTTATTCATTTATTTATTTATTTACAACTAAACATTACATTTACACATTATTTATTGATTTACAACTAAACATTACATTTACACATTATTTATTTATTTATAACTAAACATTACATTTACACATTATTTATTGATTTACAACTAAACATTACATTTACACATTATTTATTTATTTATAACTAAACATTACATTTACACATTATTTATTGATTTACAACTAAACATTACATTTACACATTATTTATTTATTTATAACTAAACATCACATTAACACATTATTTATTTATTTACAACTAAACATTACATTTACACATTATTTATTCATTTATTTATTTATTTACAACTAAACATTACATTTACACATTATTTATTGATTTACAACTAAACATTACATTTACACATTATTTATTTATTTATAACTAAACATTACATTTACACATTATTTATTGATTTACAACTAAACATTACATTTACACATTATTTATTTATTTATAACTAAACATTACATTAACACATTATTTATTTATTTACAACTAAACATTACATTTACACATTATTTATTCATTTATTTATTTATTTACAACTAAACATTACATTTACGCATTATTTATTTATTTATAACTAAACATTACATTTACACATTATTTATTTATTCAGAACTAAATATTACATTTACACATTATTTATTTATTTACAACTAAACATTACATTTACACATGGTAATTTATTTATGTGGATTTAAAGTGCATCTTGTACTAGCTGTTAACTAATTTTAACAAATCCTAGCTAGCTTTTTTCTTAAAACAGTGAAAATTGTCATTACCGCAACACGTCACTACCAACACATAACCTGTTGAGATGATAATGACATTTGTTGATGGTAATGACAGGTTTTCAATTTCACCATCAGTATCTTTTAAATTATTTAGAAATTAAATAGAATTAAGTCTAACAGTGTGATTATATAATGAAATTCAAGTGAAATGCATTACTTCATAAAACTAAGTTAAGATGGCAAAAAGAGTCGCAATTAAAGTATTACTCATATATACATATATATATATATATATATATATATATATATATATATATATATATATATATATATATATATATATATATATATATATATTAGCTTCACTTACCAAATAGGAGTTCTACACTTACGGACTGTAGTTCTGTTTCTCTGTATGCTTTGTTACACTGTTCTTTAATGGTCAGGACCCCTACAGTGCTGCTGGAGTTGTGTCCACTCACTGTCCACTCTATTAGACATGCCTACCTTGCTGGTCCACCTTGTAGATGTAAAGTCAGAGACAGTAGCTCATCTGTTGAAGAGCAGGGTAACAAAGTACATAGAGAATCAGATGGACTGCAGTCTGTAAGGGTGGAACTACAAAGTGCTCCTATATGAAAGTGGAGATGATCAAATGAATAATGAGTGTAGATACAAGGAGGGGTTTTAAATGAAGTGGGTGTAGAATGCATGCAAGGTGATGAGGTTATGATACGTATGCACACACACACAAACACACACACATACATACATTATATATATATATATATATATATATATATATATATATATATATATATATAGAGAGAGAGAGAGAGAGAGAGAGAGAGAAAGAGAGAGAGAGAACACTAATAGGAGGTGTTATTAACAGACCCTGAATCACAGTGTGAGATTATGATGGACTGTATAAAGAATGACAATACAGAAAATGATGATGCTCATAAATCGAATCTCTGCTGGTTAACCCTTTAAATGGGCAGAGCTCTCTGGTGGGCTATACTCTAAGAACAACAGTTTACCCTTCAGCTCATATAAATACTACATAATATGCCTTAGAATAAAATAAAGCTCATCAAAGATAACGATACACTACTGTGCATTAGTCTGAGGCACCTAGGATGATTGTCTAAAAGCCTTTATCTGATCACTGAGTGTATTTTCACCAGTAAGAACACCAGACGTAAATAAGCTTAAATAGAATACAAAGTAGCTTCCATTCATCCGTCCATCAATCATCTTCCACTTTATACCGCTAGTCGGGGTCACGGGGGGCCAATCTTAGCGTCACTGGGGCGAAGGCGGGGTACACTATGGACAGGTCGCCAGTCCATCGCATGGCCAACACACACTTTTTGGACTGTGGGAGGAAACCGGAATACCCGGAGGAAACCCACTCAAGTACAGAGAGAACATACACACCACATGCTAACCACTACACCACCGTACTAACCACTACACCACCTTACTAACCACTACACCACCATACTAACCACTACACCACATGCTAACCACTACACCACCGTACTAACCACTACACCACCGTACTAACCATTACACCACCCTACTGACCACTACCCCACCATACTAACCACTACACCACCGTACTAACCACTACACCACCGTACTGACCACTACACCACCGTACTAACCACGACACCACCGTACTAACCACTACACCACCAAACTAACCACTACACCACCGTACTAACCACTACACCACCGTACTAACCACTACGCCACCGTACTAACCACTACGCCACCGTACTAACCACTACGCCACCGTACGAACCACTACACCACCGTACGAACTACTACACCACCGTACTAACCACTACACCACCATACTAACCACTACACCACTATACTAACCACTACACCACCGTACTAACCACTACACCACCATACTAACCACTACACCACTATACTAACCACTACACCACCGTACTAACCACTACACCACTATACTAACCACTACACCACCGTACTAACCACTACACCACCGTACTAACCACTACACCACCATACTAACCACTACACCACCATACTAACCACTACACCACCGTACTAACCACTACACCACCGTGCTGACCACTACACCACCGTACTAACCACTACACCACCGTGCTAACCACTACACCACCGTACTAACCACTACACCACCTTACTAACCACTACACCACCTTACTAACCACTACACCACCGTACTAACCACTACACCACCATACTAACCACTACACCACCGTACTAACCACTACACCACCATACTAACCACTACACCACCATAATAACCACTACACCACCTGACTAACCACTACACCACCGAACTAACCACTATACCACCGTACTAACCACTACACCACCGTAGTAACCACTACACCACCGTACTAACCACTACACCATCGAACTAACCACTACACCACCGAACTAACCACTACACCACCGTACTAACACTACACCACCTTACTAACCACTACACCTCCGAACTAACCACTACACCACTATACTTACCACTACACCACCATAATAACCACTACACCACCTTACTAACCACTACACCACCATACTAACCACTACACCACCGTACTAACACTACATTACCGTCCTTACCACTACACCACCATACTAACCACTACACCACCATACTAACCACTACACCACCATACTAGCCACTACACCACCATACTAACCACTACACCACCATACTAACCACTACACCACCGTACTAACACTACATTACCGTCCTAACCACTACACCACCGCACTAACCACTACACCACCATACTAACCACTACACCACCATACTAGCCACTACACCACCATACTATCCACTACACCACCGTACTAGCCACTACACCACCGTGCTGACCACTAGCAGTCAAAGCAGGTATTAGATGAGAACTGTAAATAATACTGGGTTGTTTCTACAAGGAGAAGCTTGGAAAGGGTTAAATAAACATACTGATGATGAGATACTTCATCAGCAACAAGTTCTTCTTCATCTCGAGTCTCTACCCAATAAGTAATGATACTAGTTGAAGTATTAGTTTCTTCTGGTGGCAAATGTCACCTGAATGCCAGCTTAATCATGCCGGGGTCCGACGGCATCAGCAGGAGTGAGCGTTTGAGAGGTCGTGTTGATATTAAATATTTAACCGTGTCTCCGGGCCTTGTCAAATGCGTTTTGCTAAGGTTGCAGCGGAGCGAAATCCATTTCCATAATGGAAGATGAATACAAAGAGCTTCCTTTCCTCGGGTGACTGGAAAAACAGCGAAGAGGGGAAGCGAGAAGAGACGCATTGATTTCACAAGCGAGTAAAGTCGGGGGGCTGTGGTGGGGTGGGGTGGAGTGGGGGGGGTGCAGTTTTTGAGGCTCGGTGTCGCTAACCTCTCCTTCCACTCAAGGCAGGATGGTGGGGGCAAACGATGTTGCCATGGTGACAGCAAATCCGAATACGGCAGCATCTTTATTGAAAGTGACATATTAATAAACTGTAACCTCCTGAGGGCTCGTAATCAAGCTTCAATTAAGCTTCCTCTCCCTCCCTCGCTCCCTCTCTCCCTCCCTCTCTCCCTCTCCGACACTTGTTCCGGCCGCTTCATCCCTCCTCACCCCGCTCCGTTCTGTTTGGATTATCCTGGCCTGGTCTGCTGGCGTGTTTAATAATGCAGCGGGTGGCGGCCGTCCTCGAGGCGCTGGGCATTAGCCAGGAAACGTACCAGTGCTTTATCGATCTGCCTGATGAAGTGTCTCAGTGGTGAGTCGGGTGGGATGGGAAGGGATTCGGGTGGGACAGGGTGGTATTGCTTGGGGATGTTGATCTACTGTTCATGTATGTGTTGAACTGGTGTAAAAAAGAAGGAAGGTAGGAGGACTGATCCGAGTATTACATCATTGGTTTAGGAACTGGAACTAGTTCCAGAACAAAGGTGACTTAGGGTTCTTTGGAGCAGTGCACTCTCTTTACTGATTAATTGTTATTAATTTTATTTGTTGAATCCAAAAACTTTTTGTCCAAAATTTGTCATTTTTGTTCATAAATATATAAAACAAAGCAATTAATTTAATAAAAAATAATGAATAGTTTTTATATTTTTTATTAATTTCCATTGATTACTGAGTATTGCTCTTATTTTTTATTTTTATTTTAATTTATTTAATAAATGTATTGTTTTTATTTACTGATGTATGCCAATTTAATTCATGAATTACATTAAATAACAAATTAATTATTATATAAATAAATCAGAAAAGTAAATGAAAAAATACATCAAATATTTATTTATTTATTAATGTTTTAATCATTTTTTTGTCATTTTCTTTTTATTTGGCAGACCTAAATAAATGATGCTACCCATCAGAATGTCAAATATAAATCACATTGTTCTGAAATCTGATTGGCTGAGCCATGTTCTACGCCATTGGAAAATATTTAATAAAGACATGTACCAACTGAATTCTGTATTAAACAACATTATGTTAGAGTTGGATTCTATACCTTCAGCTCATCAATGCACATGTACAGCGTTCCATTAGGGGCTCAAGGCACCATTAGTGTTTACAACTGTGGTGTAAAAGTGAAACATACTGCACAACTGTAGAGGGACCCCAAGAGCAATAAAAAACAATTCTCACATAATGCTGCTTTAATGCACAGAGAGGTGTTCCTGGCTTGTACTGTAGAACTGAAAGCATCAGTGTGTATATACAACTAACATACCCAACATGAAACTGTGTGTCTGTGATTGTAGACCCAAAACCTGAAAACCTGATGAAATGACTGGAATATATAATGCCAGGCTACTGAAAATTCTATATTCTTAAGTTAATCTCTAATTGCTAACACTAACAGCATGATTGTGACCAGTCGAAGCTCTAAAACTTCTAAATGCTTTGACTACTGACTTCATTAAGCTAAATCCAGATGGCTTGTGAAGGAATTGAATAAATTTAGGTTATAATCTACTTTTACTTTCAAAATAAGATATTAATTTTAGTTTGTATTGTTTGTATCAGTTTTAATGATATCTGGTGTTCTTACTGGTAAACATACACTTATTGCTAAGATTTTAAACAATGAGGTGCCTCAAACTTTATATATATCATCGCTGTCCAAAGAAAAAAAGATTTTTATTTTTCTATGACAGCTACCATTTATATTGCATTAAATTTTTATGATGATTGGATTGGATGAATGGATCAATGTTCTGGTCCCATTGACTGTTTTCTTCTTTGGACAGGACAACATACTGTATGTTACTAGAGCATTGGTCAAACAATTGGCTTCTTGTCAATTAATAGCTAATCAGTTGATGATTTCCATCGTTCCTATCACTTCCATCTCTGGCAATTTACTACAGACTTAAATATCTTCCCTCAATATAGTTATAGCCCTCATTGAAAGATCTAGCCTGAATGGCCACTAGGGGTGTGCCATATCGTATCGTACACAATAATATCGCCAACATTTTTGAATATCGTAAACGATGTTATACCCTGAAATATCGTGCCATATCACCCATCTCTAATTATCACATCAGGGTACTACTTTTACTGTTTTTAGCAAAAGAAAAATTCACACATTTCTTATTTCCCATTATATATCTACTAGAGACAGACTTTATCTGTTCAGTATCATTCACTTTACCTCAGTCCTGGATATATGGAGATATTTGGAGTGCATTATTTAATATGGTGACATTCTGGATCATTGACTTCTGTTACAATCTGATGAAAATTCTTGTATTTTTTAATATCTCAGTTAGGGACATGCCATATCATATCATATGAAATCATAAAAATTCATTTTCATTTTGTTGCAGTTATGATTCTTGAAATATATATTTTTTATTCAATATTTTGTTATATCACCAAAAGTATCGTTATTGCAAAAATACCAGAAAATATTGTGATATTATTGTAGGGCCATATCGCCCACCCCTAATGGTCACACCAGCATTGACCTGACAATCAACAACGGCAAAAGAGTTTAATAGTAGAATTTCTAAACTGAGGTTTGAGAATTCGGGCCACACCTTCAACACGTCAGCAGTATAGAGGACGACTATGATGCTATGAAAGGTGGAGCTGGAAATGTATGGTATGAGCTTCAGATATTATCCTCCTTCTAAATTATTAGTTAGTTAGCTGAGGACGGTCCAAATGTTCCTCAGCTCTTCTTCTACCTGGAAGATCTAAGGTTTGATTCAGTTCAGTTGGTTCAGTTCAGGAACCAGGTCTATTGTCTATAAGCAGCTTTCGTTATTAGATTACTGTGAGGTTGGGATTATTAAGGGAGCTCTGGGTTTAGTGTTGTTCCTGCTCCAAACATGCCTGATCCAATCCATAAGCTCATGAGTCCTGGCAGGCAGTGGTTTGTTCTGGGTGGTGATGATAGCATAAAGAATATCTTGGTAACTTCCAGACATGATATTTGAGATAGCATTAGTAAGGTTAATAAACTCCCCAATAAAGAAACATCTTACAACCCTGACATAGTTTGTTTGGACTGGACTGTTTTCCTTGGTTGTGCTGCACCAACGGAAACCTTATACAATATTGTAACCATTAATCAGGCAAAAACGACTTCTCCAGGAAGGAAACTCGCAGGTGCAGAATATGATTTCAATCACTTTTTGTCACATGCAGTAAATATCTACTTGAATTCCACAAGCTGTCCGATCCGTGAGCTCTGGAAATGGATCCGCTGTTGATACACGGTCCTGGCTCTGGAAATGGGGAAATAAACCAAGTGGCTCAGGGTGAGCTACACTGCACACCTCCAGCCAATCAGTAACACGGAACGTTCATGCTTGTGCACAGCACAGGGGAAGGGGAGGCGCAGTGTCAAGAAGGAGAGACGGCTGAGAAACAGCCAAAGAGGATAAAATCAGAACAACAAAGATTGAAAAAGAGAAGCTATTAGATCAGATGTTTCTTTAAACCTACAAGAGCTGACGATGAGGCTTGAAGTTGGCTTCCTATCCCTGTTCCATCTTAAATGCTGAAGAAGTTCCATGCTTGTACCTCCATGTCCAACTGCTACACCATTTAAGGTGGAACTGGAAAGTTCAATCTAGAAGTTGAACTGGTAAACTGAGGTGCAGTATGAAACTGCTGTACCATTTAAGATGAGCCAAAGATACAAACCAAATGAACAAAACAAATGAAAATCTTTAATAATAGAAATTGTATAATTCGTTGAGACCAAAATGATGGAACAACCCTCAATGGAAACCAAAAACCCAAACACTGAGACGCTGAGGTACCAGTATGGAAGCTGCTGCACAGTTTAAGGCAGCATGAGGAAAAAGTAGCTGTGTCAGAAGCAATTTTCATTGAGAATGCCCCTCCATGAATTTGGGAGATGAAGCTTTTGAAGGACCACTAAAGGGAGGTGTGTGTTTGTTTGGCACTTCAAATAACAACAATCATTCTCCAGAATCCTAAACACCAACTTTAATGGAGGTAGTTTGTTTAAAGAAACGTCCTTCAAAACAACCTACAGCAAATAACCTGTAATTGTGGTTTGCTGGTAGCGCTAATTGAAAAGTACCTAGGTAGGTGCTTTATAACATGAGCATTGAATTAAATATTTATGAAGCAAGACTAATATTTCTGAACTGCTTGTGCCTTTAATACATGTAATGTGGGCTAGAGTTTTAGTGTTTGTTAGCAACGGTAGCCTTGTTGCTTCACTTCTAAACTAAAGAAGCAAAATTTGGACACCAACCATGTTTCAATCAGCTGACCATATCAGGATTAGGACTATTCCAATGTCTTATGTAAAGTGTAGGTATTTCCACTTAAAGTCCAAGGAGATCTGTGTAATTGCGAACATGATTTTATTTAAGGCAATAGCTATATCCCACAATCTATGAGCCAAAGATACAAACCAAATGAACAAAACAAATGAAAATTGTATAATTCGCTGAGACCAAAATGATGTAACAACCATCAATGGAAACCAAATCACAATTCAATTTGCATTAAAAAAAAAAAAAAAAACATCCCGACATCTAAAGTGTAAGCTCCCCGACTCGCCGCATTGTACGGTCGCAGCCACCTGTTTACTAGGTAGCCTAGGACACACTCCGCACACACGCCTACATCACCATGGCAACCTAGACATGCCTCGCACATACCCATATCACCATGGCTACCTATCACTCATACCTGTATCCCATTAGTGCTAGCAGCAGCTCTCATTAGCACAACCCATTTAAGCCCGCCACATGCTAGTTGTTTTCAGTAACCTGAAACTGTGAGGATCAGATCCTACCTGTCCGTGGTCTCCAGGCTGGTGTGCTCTCAAGGTCTTTTCCCAGGTTCATCAAGTTTGGCATTTCCACAGCGGGGTCCCGTCTACCTCCCTGGAACACAAGAGAACCCACAGACTCCAACACCAGCCTCATCACCCACCTCCAATCGGCTGAGCCCCGAAGAGTAAGGTCGGTGCCACCACGAATCCACAAACTCCCATCTCCGTACGGGTTCGTTCCCCGCCTCCAGCCGGGCTCCTTAAAGACTGTTTACGTTTAAAGACTGTGCAGTGTTTTCCCCGGCCCCCGCCGGTCCTCTATAGAGACTGTTTGTGTTGCTGCTGCGTAGTCCAGTAGGTTAGCTACTCTAACCTGTCCACACAGGGCTGAATCTGGGTCTTCCAACACCGTGGGACGCGAGTGCTGCTCAGGTTCCCCAGGACCATCGGACCAATGCAGGAGGAGCGAGTGAGTCTCTTCATGTACGCCGGCGATCCATTATCTCCATCCAGCCTGCCCTCTGGATCAGCCGGTGGCTTCCTCTAGCTCTCCTGCTTCCAACCCTTTGGACATTCTCGCCTTAGCGAGCTTCTTGAACTGTTTTTGTTGAATTTTGAACTGCTCTATCGCATTAAAGCCTTGCACATGGACCGCATATCTCCTCTCGAGTCTGATTCCTTACATAAATCAATTCAGTATTGTGTGCTCAGCCCTGCTTATGGTCTCCAGGTACAGCCCCATGCTACCAGTAGTGACAAGGACTCAAGAAAAACGGAAAAGTAGAGTAGAATCAGTGAGGAAGGATAAGGAGAGAGTAATCGTCTGTGGCCACCACCTGCCAAACCATTCCCTTTTTGGGAATGGGTGGGGGTTGTCTTGCTGTTGCCTCTCCAGTGCACCTGTTGCCACTTTCTTTTGCACCAAAGCAGGTGAAAGTGATTCCCGGTCGCTTCCTAACTACACAGATTGATATCCCTGAAGTTTTAGTGACTTGGTGTTATACTGTGATGTGATTAAGTGCTTCCTAAAATCTTTTGAGCGGTGCACATCTGGCCTAAGTGGGAATTTGGGTGCATTTGATTCCTTATGGAACTATACTGTTCACTAAGCTCTAGCCTCGCAGGTTCTATTGCTTGGAAATGATGCTTCATAACAGCGTTCCTTCATTAGTTACATCGATTATTAAATATATTATATTACAATATGTTATTTAGGTGCTCATGACATGAAGGATATCTCTTAGATACATAGTTTTAGCTTTTAGATGCCAAGCACCTGACTTGTAATTCACTCACTCACTCACTCATTCACATTTAGCAGGCTGAAAACTCTCCACCAGGGGGTGTCATTACTAGTAGCTAAAAATGAATGTGTGGAACTAATAGCTTTACATCTGCATAGAAAAATGCTGTGCAGTGCTAACCCAGCACCATGACTGGAAGCCACTGGCAACAAAAAGAAAATAAAAACAGAATACAAGGGTTAGAGATGAGCGCCGGAGAAAAGAAAAGGGGGAGTCCTGCCCGTAAAAGCAGATCAATCAGCAAGCGCACCCTCGCATAACCCCTTTAATGATCTGCGCTGTTTTACAGCATATTAGCCTCAGCCGCCGAGACAGAGAGCACCGCCATCCCTGCAGCCATTTCTCTTTTATTACAGACGCATAATCACAACACTCGTAATGGGCTCCCCTCGCACTCCAAATATGGAGATTAAACCTCCTCCGAAGAGCGACAGTGCTGATGAAGATGTGATCTTTACTGGCTGATGAGCAAATGGATCGGGTTCATCACTGCTTTATCTATCAAACCATCGTCATGGCGCCCGGACAATGATGTTCGGCTTGCTTCATGACTCATTCGTGGAAAATGACTAGATTTGATATGTTTTTTTAACTACAGCAGCTTGATGGTAGGGTCTGTATGTAGAAGTAAAACCAGTTTATATGGAATTCATCATAGTAGTGATGTCACAACTATGAACATAGTTGCACAGTTGCCCATTCAGCATACTCTACAGTAGTTTAGCCCCAACCATTTAAACTGAAGTAATGCAGAGCAACTTCAAAAAACTCAACTTCTAAAAAACTTCTAGTTTATGCTTAGATATAGACGGAGCCCTCTGTCTATGTACACAGTCCGAGTCACATTATTATGACCACCAACTGATATCCAGAGTAACCGCCATGTGCAGCCTGGACAGCAATAAATAAAGCAATCAATAAGGTCCTGGTAGGTTGTCCCAGGTATCTGGAGCCATGCTGAATGCATGCAGTGCATCCCACAGCTGCTGGAGGGCACGTGGGGAAGCATCCATAGAGCCAATATGACAATCCCGGTGGTCCCACAGATGCTCAATTGGGTTCAAGTCTGGGGGATTAGGGGTCCAGGATAGTACTTGGAGGTCTTGGTCAGCTCTACCAGCCAATGTGGGACATTTCTAGCCGTGTGACGTGTTGCATTGTCTTGCTGGAAGATCCCATCCGACCCAGGGAAGACAATCAGCATGTATGGGTGTTGTGACCTGCAAGGATGGATAAAGACCCAAATTGGTTGAGATTGAGCATCTTCCACATGGATGAGTGGGCCCAGAGGATGACATGAGAACATTTCCCAGACCATAACCAGGCAACCTACATGCTACTATCATCAAAAGTAGGACCCTCGATGTCCACAACGCCGCTTTGTTCTTCTCTTATATAGTATTGTTACCATGTTTGCTGTTGCCAGAAATGCTTGACTCTAGGCTGCTGTCAAGTGGTTGTATTGATTGACCTCCAGGCTAAAATAATGGACACATGGAAGTATGAAGGTTACATTGCTTGATATTAGAATCAATGGTTGGACGCAAAAGAAGCATAAATATCCCACTGACCTGCACACTGTTTGTCTGTGTAGTGGACGTATCTTTCCACAAGCACCCAAATTGACCATCTGGTATACATAAGCTTCCTATGATGTCAATTAAAAAAAAGAAATTGTATTTTTTACCAGCTTTAGGTCATGGCCACCAACTGCCCATGTCTATGAACTTGCAGAGCACTGTTCAAATGGATAATGAGCGACCGGATAAATGAACTATGACTGGTCCATACAAACACATGCAAACATCATAACAGACCATGTTTAGAATGTACAGAAGGAAACTGAACTCCAGCCCAAAGTTCAGCTTCAGCCTCACCACCAGACTTGTTACCCGAACCCTTCCTACATGAGAGCATGGAAGTTCTCAGTAATCTAGTTTAGCACTGAATGCTGGGTGTTTTTACAGATGTTGGGCATATGAATAAGTATGTGTTCATAAATGGAGGAGTGGAGGGAGGTGGGGGGGGGGGTGCGGTTGATTGGCAACCCTATATAGTACAAAAGGCAGCGAGGCTGTGTGTTTATTGTAAAGAGCTATATAGATCTGTTTGTTTAAATGATTGTCCCCCTTTCATGTCCAGCTCGCAGGGCAGCACCTGGGAGGCCCGCATTACCCGGGCCGCCGACAGACGGTTGTCCGACGCCATTGTGGCAGAACAATGACCAGCGCGAGTGGACGGGGAGCATAAAAGCAGGAAGAGGGCACTGCTGAAGAAGGTAAACACAGTGGGCTTCCCTTCGGACTAATGTGGGCATGAACACATTGTTCAGTTCCTTTCTCACCACGAGGTAATGCAAACTGAACAACACTGAGTTCGGCTCATTGTTTGGAAGATTAAAAGCTCGTTTACCAGCTGACAGACGCCGAGAACTAAAATAGGGTCACCGAAAGTCACGGCTACCACACTAATTAAGAGAGGAGGTGCTCTTGGTATCTCTAACATAGCGTTCTATATAATAACTAATAACTAACACAGGGAACATAGAACAGTCTTAGAGAGAATATTTATACAGACACACCGAATGGTTAGAGAAAGAGAAGGCAGCCAGGGTCCCTTGGAGTTTGAGACATATTTGAGGAGACTGTGAGGCGAGCTGCTCCTGCAGAGGTGGAGGTAATAGTCCAGAAGACTGATCATATAAACAAGACCGCTGACAGGTTTCAGGGGATATTCAGCCGAGCATATTCCAGGCGTAACCTTGTCAGGCCTGTGTCAAGAGACATGGAGAGTAGGATGAGGGCAATGCTGAGGTCTGTTTAACTGCTTTACAATTGCTGAATCCTAAAAAAACAATAACAATATTAGGAATTAATTACTTAATTTAGCTTACTGTATCCTACTGGTTTAGAATTTAGAACTAGAATGAGCCACATGTGTTTTGCACACAGCGGAATTTGACCTCCACATTTAACCCATCCGTGCAGTGAAACACCCACAAATACACACACACTAGTGAACATACACACTAGGGGGCGGCGAGCACACATGCCCGGAGTGGTGGGCAGCCCTTATCCATGGCGCCTGGGAAGCAGTTGGGGTTAGGTGGCTTGCTCAAGGGCACTACAGTTGTGGCTTGCCGGTCCTGTGGATCAAACCGGTGACCTTCCGGTCACAAGACCGGATCCCTAATCTTCAGGCCACAACTGCCCCAGTAACTGCTACCATGTACACCGCAAGCCACGAAAGCATCACAGTGACCAGACGCCATTCATTTTCAATGAGAGTCAGCGTTGCCAATCAGAAAACAGGTTCTATTAAACCATATGGCTAACTTCCATTGATTCCTCAGTCCTGGGCTGGAGGTTGGGGAACCAGTCTTATGACCGTAACACGACTGAAGGGCTCTTGAGCAAGGCATCTAACCCCTAACTGCTCCTGGGCACTGTGGTAGAAGCTGCCCACCACTTTGGGCAAGTGTGTGTGTTCACTAGTGAGTGTGTATATGTGAGTGTTTCACTGCACGGATGGGTTAAATGCGGAGATCTTGAACTTCCCTCAGGGATCAATAAACTATCTAGAAGGTTCTAGAAAGAAAATAAGCTCGGACGTTTTTTTTCACCAGGTGAGCTGAAGTAGCCATTTGCATGATTTTTAATAACATTAAAATCTTTTATAATGACTGGAAAATGGAATATATAGTCCGTATAGCCAGGATCAGCTTCCACGTGTATTAGTACTGGTGGAGTTTAGGAAGAAGGTTCTGGTGAAGGTGTACTTAAAAATTGAGTTCATAAATAAAGTCTGGATACGTTCATGTATGCTGGTTGTTCAGTCCAACATGCTCTCTGGTGGTGGTCTCGCCCCCCCAGTGACTCATCAACTTGCACTAGGCACGCAGGGTTAGAGCCAGGCCTTCGTTTTGAGCTCCAGGGAAGAACACCTCTAACTATAACGATGCTAATTTCTGCAAGAACCCCTTTTTGGATACTAGGGGTGTGTCTCAAAACCTAGTGAGCTGCCTAAGTAGGCACCTACTATGTAGGCAGCTGTTTAGGTAGCAGCATTCCCTACTCATCTCTCCTCATACAACAAATCATTGAGACGCTCTAGTCAGAGAGAGACTGAATCAAGGCTGGTTCCTGCCCACTGCATGCGACTGGTGTGTTAGCATAGTTTAGCTACTGGCTACCTGGCTAAGCTACTAGCCGGCTATCCAAAACTATAGCATAAGGCTCATAAATGCTAATTCTTTGGTGCTGTTTTCTACATACTATGGCGTCTGTTAAAAGATTGTTTATACAGATGGTAGGCACACTGAATGCTACAGTGGTTATGAGAAGTTTAGGGTTCAATAATCCAATCATTTTATAGAAGGAAGCCCTCAAGGAAGCTGCCCAAATTCAGGGGATTACAACTTGGCCAGACAGGTCACATGGGCCAGATGAAACATGGAGGCAAGCCTATAAGACTGTGCAGTTGTTGGGACCATGTTAGACCACGTTTAGAGCTTCTCCAAGAATGTCTGTACCACAGTTTCCTTAATAATAAAGCGTATACTCTGAACTGGTCTCCCTCTTCATTTTAGCAGCAAGAAAGAAGAAAAGAACAAAGTATAAAACTGCTAAATGGTCAACAACTAGGTGCAAATATAATGCTGTTGATGTGGTCGTATGACAAGAAACTAATTAAAACACCAGAGAAAATTGGAATAACTTGCATTGGAAAATTACTTCTCTGCTCGTAGCTTCTCTTAAGTTTTGCCTGCGTCGCATGATGAGATTGTCTTAGTGGCCGAGAAACCATTTGATGCCAAAATAAGGTTCCTTAGTAGACGGCATATTTAAGGTATCCAAGAACTGGGACATCCTACATGCCAGGTGCTGCACACTATGACGTAACATGCTTTGATGTAGACATAGACCAGTATGTATGTATGTATGTATGTATATGTATGTGTATCTATTTTGAGTCATTTTTCTTTGTATGGTTATTTATTTATTATTATTATTAATACTATTATTATTATTCAATTATTTGTTGTTGTTTTGCTTTATTTAATTTTTTTTTAATATTATTTTTTTATTTTTCTTCATTTTTTTGCCCTTCTTTATTGCCTGTCAGGCCTGGCGTAAATAGCTAAATAAAAAAATAGGCCCTAGGAGTGTGTTAGCAGTGACCTAACAGTAATTCACACATATTTTCAGCTGCTCCAGATAAACATGTAAAAGATCTGAAGCTTGTAAAAAGACACTGACATGCACAACCTGGCCACAAAAAAAGTTGCACACATTGTTTAAACAACCTTATGCTTCATCACAATACTTATTACTGGCCATAGTTTGGCTGAGATCTTGCGCTGATGATGAGTTGAGCCACTCCAGAAAGCCGCCCCCAGCACATCCCAAAGACTTTCAATGGGGTGTTCAGTTCATGTGTGATTGATACCTCGATGCTACCAATCTGAGCCACATGAAACTCAGCATTATCATCCCAGATTATTCCTTTAAAAATCCATTCATGGTATAACTTGGTCAATGGGTACATTCAGGTGATCAGCTGACTTGGTTGTATGGCCACATAATGTTGCTGAGCCTTGACCTGACCAACTGAACCACCTCCAGATCATAACAACACCTCAAGAGGCTTATACAGTATGTGGTGGGCACTTTGTGTTTCCTTTCTTAATCTGAAACACCCATCTCTCTGGAATATGGTCAATTGGACTCATCATGACCTTTTCCATTCATCCACAGTCCTGTATATATATATATATATATATATATATATATATATATAGTGACTGTTTAGGACCACTTTAGAATTTCATTTCATGAAATTTTCATGCAATTCACAAACAACATTGTCCATTTCACAATTAATTTAATAGTATCAGATGATTTTTAAAGAATAAAAATGTTTGTATTAAAGCCTATTTTTGTATAGAGGCTTATTTTGCATATAGTCCTATTGCAAAAAAGCAGTTGATGGCTTGCTGACCAGCTCAAAATGACCAGAAAGAAACAACTTTCTTTAGAGACCCATCAGTCCATTGTTGTGTTAAGGAAGGAAGATACTCCATTGAAAACAAGACAATTTCACTGAGATCCCAAACTCTCAAACAATTTCTCAAACAATTTCACTGAGTGGTAGTGTCCGCAATCTTGATTAAGCTTGATTTAGCTATATATATATATATATATATATTTTTTTTTTTTTTTGAGAACCCATTAAGCCACCAGGCTTCTGCTCCTGCTTTTTTTCACGTGCACACACATCGAAAATCTTCTGGGAATCTTTCCTGCTCGGTATTTAGTATTTATGGCTGCGTCTGTCTCTCCTCCCCTCCTCCTGTGGCCTGTGTAATTTGGGGTGGCGGAGGGCGCGGAGGGGAGAGATGGATGTCTTCATCAGAAACCGAGGAGCGCAGGAACGAACGGGGGGGGCGAACATGTGGCGCCAGGTGTGCTGTGAATGGAGGAGGAAGCGAGAGGCAGAGCGGGGATGAGGGAGCTTGTTAAAGACAAGCTCTCACTTAATGCTACGGCGGTGCATCCTGTCCCGTCACAATTAACGTGTGACACATGCAGGTGATTCTGACACTTCGGAGACTCCCACCTAGTCTGCTCGAAACAGAGACACTCCTGCTGTGAGACACGGCGGGACAAAGACAAGGTGGAAATCCACAGAGACAATGTAGAACATACGGCGCTGTAGTGTAAGGGGGGGTCGGTTTGGGTGGGGGGGGGGGTGGTCCTAAATGAAATTATTCTTTCATTTCCTCCCAGCTTCCATCCACAAGCTGATTCTTTCTCTCTCGCTCTCCAAGCTGAAGGGACAATGAAGCCAGTGTCTCAGGCATTCTGTATAGCCCTTGCGCACTCTCTCTCTCTCTCTCTCTCTCTCTCTCTCGCTCTCTCTCTCTCTCTCTCTCTCTCTTTCTCTCTTTCTCTCCCTCTCTCGTTCGCTCTGATGTATGCACATGGAAAAGTGAGCTCCATATAAAATCACTGTCATGCTACCAAATTAACTGTCTAATGGAAGTGTCTGGGGCCCTGGAGTTTCAGAGGGGTCAAAAGGCTTCAGACTTCATTCCACATTCCAATCCAATAACAAAAGATAAAGATCTATACATGCAGTCATATGCAAAAGCTTTGGTCAAATCACAGGTATTGCTGTAAAAATACATAAACACATCTTCAACAGGGGACAGATTTAAATATTATACTTTCCTGCCCATTGCAATGCACAGTCATTTGTATTTTTGTGTTTATTGTTGTGGGAATAATAGTAATAAATAACCATAATAGTATTCCAGTATACTGTAATAGTGATATGGGAGTGATGTGTAGCTTTGTATATTGTTGCTCTCTCAAGAAAAACATATTTTCTATTTTGTTGATTTTCATTTTTCTATATCATTTAAACACGACAGCTGCTTTTTAGATCCGGTGAAAATTTTATGATGAATGGACCAATAGAAATGCTCCAAAACCAAAGCATTCTTAAGTGGTTGTTGCTACGTTGTGTTGATAACATTTGAAGCACATGAGATATCGCAAATTTGATTGCATCAATCAATTTCTGAGATAATTTTAGTCTTCTTTGATATGCCACAAGACCACCTTCCCATTGGAAGAAAAAAAAAAACTGTCCCTTGATCCAATATGACAACCTTTGACTCAGTCTGCTCTTTAGATCCGGTGAAAATTTTATAATGAATGGACCAATAGAAATGCTCCAAAACCAAAACACTGCTTTATGTTAGTTTCTGTAAAGTTCTCATTCAGGTAGTCAGTTAGGTGTTAGTATTAGTATTAGAGCCAAAATATTGAACCCAATAGGCAGTTCAGACTTGGAACTGGGCAGTCCCAAGCATTGTAATGGCCATCAAAGTCTAAAAAGTAAAAGGATAAGCCTACTTTGTTGTGCGCCCATATTCTCACACCTCTACGTTGCACCCAGTGGAAGACCACTAACATTGCGATTGATATTGTTGAGATTGTCGAAAGAATATTTTCGCTACCCAAAGAAAAAAAACATCTCCATTTTTGTTGATTGTTTTCTACATTATTTAAACATGACAGCTGTTGTTTACATGGTGTGAACATTTTATGGTGAATGGACCAATAGAAATGTTCCAAAATCATTTACAAACAATTCTGGTTTTATTGACTGTTTGAGATACTTTCTTTACACCACAATGGTATAAAAATTGTATATAACTTATTTCTGTATTTTTATTATTATTATTATTATTATTATTATTACTATTATTATTATTATTATTATTATTATTATTATTATTATTATTATTATTATTATTATTATTATTATCATTACTTCTCAAGCCCTATTCATACAAGATTAGTTTTACATGAGAAGAGTAAAGTCATTTTACTACAGGATGTCTTTAAAATGTAAAATTTAAATGAATCAGTAAATGACTGAGATATGAGTGGCTGTAATTTCACATTTTTCAGGAATCATTTCTTAAAACAAGTAAAAAGAACTGCCAAAGAAAAAACATTTACAGTAGATAAAATTACATAAAACAAAAACAATCTGAGAAATAAGTTCTAATATTCTTACCACAATCACACAATGCGCGAAATTAGAAATAACTGTTTGTAAAACTTTGGGTCAAATAATGTTTTGTTGATTTTCTAATTGAAAACTACAAGCAATCCCATGGCATGGCATGTCCCCTGGCAATCTCATGGTCATGTATGGTCATTGCCATTAAGGATCATTGTAGACCATCTTTTGAATACAGTTCTATATGGATTACTAACTTACTCTAATGACTTCCTTCTGAACCGAAAGCCAAGTATAATCAGACTAAACCCAAATTTCAGCAAACCCAAATACAAGTCAACGGTCACAGAAATGAAAGGGAAAATGACATATCCGAGTACCCCAGCAAGTAACAGGTGAGTGCAGAACACGGCCTCCATCTTGAAAGCCACCATAGTGGATCAAGAGGCAGTTTTTTTTTTCCAATGGTAAGGTGGTCTTGTAGCATATCGAAGAAGACTAAAATTGTCTCAGAAATTGATTGATGCAATCAGATTTGCGATATCTCTTGTAATTCAAACGTTATCAACACAAAGTTGAAACAACAACAACCACATTGAACAACATGTTCAGTGTGCAGTTCCTGGTGCTGAACTATGCCTTTAGATCTGTGTTCAGCACCAGGGACAGCACACTGACAGCACACCACATGTTGTTCAGTGTGGTTGTTGTTGCAACTTTCTGTGTTGATAACATTTGAATCCCAAGAGATATCGCAAATCTGATTGCATCAATCAGTTTCTGAAACAATTCTAGTCTTCTTCGATATGCTACAAGACCACCTTTTGATTGGAAACAAACTTGCCCTTGATCCAATATGGTGGCTTTCAGGATGGTGGCCATGTTCTGTTGGTATTCAGATATGTCATTTTCCCTTTCATTTCTGAAATAAAAGGGTATCCAGTGACCTTTGTATTTGGGTTTGCTGAAATTTGGGTTTAGTCTGATTGTTCTTGCTTTTGGCTTCAGAATGAAGTCAATAATAAGTTAAGTTAATAATCCATGTAGAACTGTATTCAAAAGATGGTCTACAAAGATCCTTAAAGGCAGATTAAGCACCATTCAGAGATCTTTTTTTAATGACCACCAGTTCTCTGAGGACAAATCCATTGTAAAAGGTAATTAGGGAACCAAACGTGGCTCGTGAGTAGCGTTTTTACTTCGCACCTTTATTTTGTTAGGAGCAATGAGAAGTCTAATCCGTGAACACATCTATTCTCCGTTGATTTAAATGCTCACATCAAAACACAAACCCTAAGCCAGAAAGATGAATATTAATAAGTAGTATTTAAGAGGGAGGAAAAAAAAAAGAATATGAGAAAATCTCTGGTGTCCTATGCCCTCCAGTAGAGACCCCGCATGCCTGCATGTGTATGTGTGTGTGTTCAGTATGCAGAGCTGGTAGTCGTGTCTGGGAGGTTAAAGCGGGGGTCTGTTAAAGATCAAACAGAACATCTTGCTGAATGATTTAAAGCCCATCTTTGGCCTTCAGGTTCTGCTGAAGTGCCTTGACTTCACTGCCCTAAAGGAACAACCCGTGCACTTCACAACCAGTGTGGGAATGTTTCACTGGAGCTGCTCAGTGCAGGATTAGCCATTCGGAGGGCTACAATAGGTGAGAGAGCACAAGTCTGTGGATTTATGTACTCCCAGCTGTGTTGGCTTTATAAATAAAAATTAATATTAGACTTTTCAAATGCAGAAAGTGTTGAATGCAGCGATCCATTGCTGGGACAGCCAGTCAGTTGAACAACTTGTGTAGTCTCCATCGACTAGCGTTGCCAAAGCAATGGAATGCTCTGGAGAAGCCTCACTATAACTGGATTGATGGAGTGCCATAACATTTCTTAACTGATAACCCTACCTCAAAATCTTTCCTCACTAATGCTCGTCTGGCTAGACAGAGCTCTTTATCATCACTTAAACTGAGGTAAGATCTTCTAGAAGATTGATGTTCAATCTCCTAGTTCCAGAGATTTTTAGGCTCAGTGTAGCTGTTCTTAAGGCTTGTGCTTCAGAACAACTCTTAAAATGTATATAGATTCATTTGATGTGAAGATTTAGTCCTTATACAACTTGTCTAGTCTCTGTGAACGAGCATTGCCAAAGCAAGGGAATGCTCTGGAGAAGCCTCACCATAACTGGAGTGATGGAGCATCATCCAATACCTTAATCCATAACTGATAACCCTACCTCAATATCTTTCCTCATTAATGCTCGTCTGGCTAGACAGAGCTCTTTATCATCACTTAAACTAAGGTAAGATCTTCTAGAAGATCAGTGTTCCATCTTCCCGGTACAGTTACAGAGATTTTTAGGCTCAGTGTAGCTGTTCTTATGGCTTGTGCTTCAGAACAACTCTTAAAATGTATATAGATTCATTTGATGTGAAGATTTAGTCCTTGTACAACTTGTATAGTCGCTATGGACGAGCACTGCCAAAGCAAGGGAATGCTCTGGAGGGGACTCACCATAACTGGAGTGATGGGGCGCCATCAAATACCTTAATCCAGAACTGATAACCCTACCTCAATATCTTTCCTCACTAATGCTCATCTGGCTAGACAGAGCTCTATATTATCACTCCAGCTGAGGTAAGATCTTCTAGATGATCAGTGTTCCATCTTCCCAGTGCAGTTCCAGAGATTTTTAGGCTCAGTGTAGCTGTTCTTTAGGCTTGTGCTTCAGAAGAACTCTTAAAATGTATATAGATTCATTTGATGTGAAGATTTAGTCCTTATACAACTTGTCTAGTCTCTGTGAACGAGCATTGCCAAAGCAAGGGAATGCTCTGGAGAAGCCTCACCATAACTGGAGTGATGGAGCTCCATCCAATACCTTACTTGTGATCCGTAACTGATAACCCTACCTCAATATCTTTCTTAACTAATGCTCTTTATTATCACTCCAGCTGAGGTAAGATCTTCTAGAAGATCAGTGTTCCATCTCCTGGTACAGTTCTAGAGCTTTTAGGCTCAGTGTAGCTGTTCTTAAGGCTTGTGCTTCAAAAGAACTCTTAAAATGTATATAGATTCATTTGATGTGAACGTTTAGTACTTGTACAACTTGTATAGTCGCTATGGACGAGCACTGCCAAAGCAATGGAATGCTCTGGAGAAGCCTCAACATAACTGGAGTGATGAAGCGCCATCCAATACCTTAATCCATAACTGATAACCCTACCTCAATATCTTTCCTCACTAATGCTCATCTGGCTAGACAGAGCTCTTTATCATCACTTCAACTGAGGTAAGATTTTCTAGATGATCAGTGTTCCATCTTCCCAGTGCAGTTCCAGAGATTTTTAGGCTCAGTGAAGGAAGCTGAGGAAGAAACTTTCAAACTTGTAAAGAAGATTTGATTTTAAGTTCCTTTAAACCTTCAATAGGGTCAATGAACCACATTTGTGTCCTTGACTCATGACTTCTTATATCATTTTAGCCCACTCAGGACCCCAACAGGATCACCACAGATCAGGTATTATTTGTCTGGTGGATCATTCTCAGCAGTGCAGTGCAGTGCTGCCTCAGTATCAACGCCGGACTGAGATAGTTCACCAACCAATACTATCCAGTGTCCTGTGGGCAAACACCTGTGACCACTGATGAAGGACCAGTGGAACACAAACCGTGCAGCAGCAGATGAACGTTCATCTGGACCATCAAGGTAGGAGTGTCTAATAGCAAAGGTGTCAAAGGTATTCACATTCATTACTTAGGTAGAAGTATAGATACTAGGGTTTAAAAATACTTCTGTAGAAATTGAAGTATTAACTCAAGCTTTTTACTCCAGTAAAAGTGTAAAAGTACTGCTTTCAAAACTACTTAAAGTATAAAAGTAAAAGTAATGGAAGGGGAAAAATGGCATTTAGGACAAAAGCTTAGGCCGCACCACAGGGGTCTATAGCGCACTAGCCCACCTCCCCAAAAACCCCTATTCTTCTAAAAGCTATAATGACTATAATGTTATATTAAAATGTTAATGTTGATAAATTTGGGATGCGCTAGGATTCCTGTTTCAGCCGCATATACGCCCATTGAACATAAATGTAGTTTAGTACAATGTAAATATATTAAAGAAGCATATCTGTGTACTACTGAACATTAACATGTGTTTCATGGAGCAGAAGATATGATGACTAGTTTTCTATAAGTATTGTAATGGAGCAAAAAGTCAAACTTCAAAGTCATGTTATCAATAATCTTTACTGGAATGTAAATGTACATGAATGAAAACAAGCTGAAATGAAATAGGAGTAACGAGACTATGTTTAAAATGTAAAGAGTAGAAGTAAAAAGTCAACTGAAAAATAATTACTCCAGTAAAGTATAAATAACCAAAATTTATACTTAAGTAAGGTAACAAAGTACTTGTGCTAAGAATGCTAAGAATGATCCACCAACCAAATAATACCTGCTCTGTGGTGGTCCTGTGTCCTGACAGGGTAACAAAGTATATAGAGAAAAAGATGGACTACAATCTGAACTACAGAGTCCTCCTATATGGCAAGAGAGAGTGCAGAAGGAGGTGTACCTACAAAATTCGATCTCAGTTGGTACCAAAGGTGCTTCACACAGTTGCTGTTAGCAGTACGATTTCTAGGCGCTTGTAAAAGTACCAGACTGTCAGTTAAGAGAAACATATCTTTCAGGAAACACGTCTTTTGGGAGCGGTGGCAATGAAAAGAAGCGAGTCTGTTCAGGAAGAGCAACACCTCACCCCATTTTAATATCAACCCAGCCAATGTTGTCGCTAACATCCCGTCAGACTTTCCCTCCATTCTTTTTCACACAAATCCTAGACTATCACTGAGATATGACTCACACGGTTCCCCAGCGACCGAGTCCACCCGCCTCTCCCCGCCACAGTGCTTCTCACCAGGGAGGAGAACCGCGAGCGCCGGGCGGCCTACGGTTTCCTCTGTTTAGGGTTAGACGAGCGCGGCTGTCAGAGACAGCTCGGTTTTCCGAAAGCCGGCCCCGGAGCCTAACCCGAGAGCGGCTCTCGACAGACTCTGCGCGAAGGAGCAGGCCGCGGCGCGCACAAACACACACACAGGCGTGCACCTCCACCTAGCTAGCAAGCACAAAGAGAAAATTAGCATCCGCCGGCACCTTCAGCACGGAGCGCGCTCCCGTCTGACGCCTTTAATTCTCCAGACGGAGGATTCCAACAGACGGCGCGCACGAAGCGGCTCGTGTTCCGGCGCCTCGAGTCACAGAACACACCTCGGAAAGCCAGCTTTCTCTCCAAGGGGCTCGGGAGGGGCGAGGCGCCAACTAGCTAGCGCTGCGCGAGAATAGCGCAGCCGCTCCGGAAGGTGTAAGAGTTTTAATGAGGTTTTTCTTTTGCGCCCGCCGACGTGCGAACTAATCTCAGGCGGACGAGAACACCGCGTGGGCGCGCGGACACGAGCGCCTGAGTCACCTCAGCCCGTTTCACCTGTGTCGTTAGCGCGCCGGCTAACAGCTATGGGCTTTTTTTTCCCCTCTTTTTTTTTTCCACCTCGCGTTTTAGACTCTCAACACTTTTAAATAACTTCACACATGGGTTGAGCTTGCCACTTCATGGCCGCGCTTCTCCACACTGGTAAATTTTGCTAATTGGACTCGAGTGGAAATTTTTCGTTAACTGTTTCTGACTACTTTGAAACTTTACTGGGATCTTTTTTTTTCCCATCTCCTTTAATCTGCCCCCTCGTTTAAAGCCTGTGGTGGTATTAGATGGGAATCTTCTAATTGAAGTAGTTTTTTGTAGGTGGCTATTTCTACACCATTTTTGAATGACGGTTTGTGTTTACATTATGTGGAGATTCCATGGTTAACGGACCAATAGAATTGTTCCAAAATCACTTGGAAAAAAATCTGGTTCTATTGACTTACATTAAAAGTAAAGTAGGTTTTCTCCTGTCTTATGAAGTTCCCATTATGGAGACATATGGGATATATATATATATATATATATATATATATATATATATATATATATATATATATATATATATATATATATATAGTTGATTGGGTGTCTTCAAATCAGCATTATAATAGCAATATAATAAATGAAGAGAATTACTAAAACAACTGAAATGACAGACCTCAGTAGCAAGAGGATACTAGACCACCATTGGCCCACTAATGGAGACAAAACATCAGATCAGTACCTAAGATGGGCTGATATACAGAGTTCAGGAATCAAAATCAGTATCAAGAAACAAAACATCGGATCAGTATTTGCCATTGGTTGATATCCTGAATACAGTAATCAAAACCAGTATCAGGAGGCAAAACATCTGACCAGTATCTGGCACTGGTTGATATCCTGAATTCAGGACTCAGGAATCAAACTCAGTATCTAAAGACAAAACATTGGATCAGTACTTGCAATTGGTTGATATGCATCAAATCAGTACTGACTGAATTCAGGACTCGAAATCAGTATCAGGGGACAAAACATCAGATCAGTAGCTGATGTTGGTGGATATCCTGAATTAAGGAATCAATTGAATTCAGAAATCAAAATCGGTTTCAAGAGACAAAACATCAGACCAGTACTTGGTTTTAGTTGATACCCTGAATTCAGGAATCGATTGAATTCAGGAATCAAAATCAGTATAAGGAGACAAAACATTGGATCAGTACTCCGCATTCACTGATATTATGAACTGATAAACAGAAATCAGTATCAGGGGACAAAACATCGGATCAGTACTTGGCTTTGGTTGACGTCCTGAATTCAGGAATCGATTAAATTCAGGAATCAAAATCAGTATCACGAGATATAACATCAGATCAGTACATGGCATTGGTTGATATGTTTTGCATCAGTTCTCGGCATTGGTTGAATTCAGGACTCGAAATCAGTATCAGGGGACAAAACATCGGATCAGTAGCTGATGTGGGTGGATATACTGAATTCAGGAATTGACTGAATTCAGAAATCAAAATCGGTCTCAGGAGACAAATAATCAGATCAGTACTTGGTTTTGGTTGATATCCTGAATTCAATCGATTCCTAAACCAAGTATCAAAATCAAAACCAGTATCAGGAGACAAAACATTGGATCAGTACTCAGCATTCACTGATATCATGAATTGATGAATCAAAATTAGTATCAGGGGACAAAATATTAGATCAGTACTTTGCTTTGGTTGATATGGTTTGGATCAGTACTCGGCATTGGTTGAATTCAGGTCTCGAAATCAGTATCAGGGGACAAAACAACGGATCAGTAGCTGATGTTGGTGGATATCCTGAATTCAGAAATCAAAATCGGTCTCAGGAGACAAAACATCGGATCAGTACTTGGCTTTGGATGAAATCCTAAATTCAGGAATCCAAATCGGTGGAGACAGAATATGTGCTTGCTTTGTAAATGATCTGCTGATATGCTGGGAGAGAGAAACTTGCCTCTCTGTGTAAAATCGTGATGCAAATCAGGATCTGGAGGCAGGCTGAGTAGAAACAGTGCACATTGTGAGCCATCAACAATTACAAAGCGATTTCCTGTGGACAAAGACAGTGTGTGTTTGGGGGTAAATGCTTGTAAGAGCAGGCGGAAGCACATCTGCCTGCAGGCCCACAGAGGAAGACGCTGGCCTGGGAGACGCATGCCGAGCAGATGCCTGTGATGTGTCTCAGCAAACACAAGACTGAGAGAGAGAGAGAGAGAGAGAGAGGGAGAGAGAGGGAGAGAGGAAAAGAGAGAGAGAGAGATACTCCACAGTACCTCAGCCAGCAGATGCTGCAGATGTGTATGTGTGGGAGTGCGAGCCACCAGACAAACATTACCACAGTCATTTATCTGTCAGGATCCAGACTGCAAAACAACAGAGCGTGTCATTCTCACTCTCTCTCTCTTTCTCTCTCTCTCTCTTTCTCTTTCTCTCATATCAGTGTATGTCACAGCTTTTTTTTTTTAGCTCCAACTCCAGCACATGTGCACATCACCCATGTTCACAAGTCTGTCATTTTGAATAAATTTCTCCAGGTAAGGTACCCACCCTAACACTTCCTCTGATACTCATGTGTCAGAACAAAAGCAGCTTCTCTCCTCCTCTGTTCCGACCTTTCCGGAGATATTCTTAACCCACGGGTCTTGATCAAGAACATGTGCACTTAATACGCTCCACTGAATCGCTGGAAATCTTCTTTTGTCTTCTAAGACCAGCAAAAAACTACATCTAAGCCTGTAGTGAGGAGGCCACAGGTTAGTGTAGAGTCGGCTGTGTGTGTGTAGTGTTACTCCTACAGAGGTTAGTGGAGAGTCGGCTGTGTGTGTGTAGTGTTACTCCTACAGAGGTTAGTGGAGAGTCGGCTGTGAGTGTGTGTAGTGTTACTCCTACAGAGGTTAGTGGAGAGTCGGCTGTGTGTGTGTAGTGTTACTGCTGCTACAGAGGTTAGTGGAGAGTCGGCTGTGTGTGTGTAGTGTTACTGCTGCTATAGAAGTAAGTGGAGAGTCGGCTGTGTGTGTGTGTAGTGTTACTGCTGCTACAGAGGTTAGTGGAAAGTCGGCTGTGAGTGTGTGTAGTGTTACTCCTACAGAGGTTAGTGTAGAGTCAGCTGTGAGTGTGTGTGGTGTTACTGCTGCTACAGAGGTTATTGTAGAGTCGGCTGTGTGTGTGTAGTGTTACTGCTGCTATAGAAGTAAGTGGAGAGTCGGCTGTGTGTGTGTGTAGTGTTACTGCTGCTACAGAGGTTAGTTGAAAGTCGGCTGTGAGTGTGTGTAGTGTTACTCCTACAGAGGTTAGTGTAGAGTCAGCTGTGAGTGTGTGTGGTGTTACTGCTGCTACAGAGGTTATTGTAGAGTTGGCTGTGTGTGTGTAGTGTTACTGCTGCTACAGAGGTTAGTGGAGAGTCAGCTGTGTGTGTGTAGTGTTACTGCTGCTACAGAGGTTATTGTAGAGTCGGCTGTGTGTATGTATTGTTACTGCTGCTACAGAGGTTAGTGGAGAGTCGGCTGTGTGTGTGTAGTGTTACTGCTGCTACAGAGGTTATTGTAGAGTCGGCTGTGTGTATGTATTGTTACTGCTGCTACAGAGGTTAGTGTAGAGTCGGCTGTGTGTGTGTAGTGTTACTGCTGCTACAGAGGTTAGTGTAGAGTCAGCTGTGTATGTGTGGTGTTACTGCTGCTACAGAGGTTAGTGGAGAGTCGGCTGTGTGTGTGTACTGTTACTGCTGCTACAGAGGTTAGTGTAGAGTCGGCTGTGTGTGTGTAGTGTTACTGCTGCTACAGAGGTTAGTGTAGAGTCGGCTGTGTGTGTGTAGTGTTACTGCTGCTACAGAGGTTAGTGTAGAGTCGGCTGTGTGTGTGTGGTGTTACTGCTGCTACAGAGGTTAGTTGAGAGTCGGCTGTGTGTATGTAGTGTTACTGCTGCCACAGAGGTTAGTGGAGAGTCGGCTGTGTGTATGTAGTGTTACTGCTGCTACAGAGGTTAGTGTAGAGTCGGCTGTGTGTGTGTAGTGTTAGTGCCTCCCACTGTCCAAAGACATGCTTTTGGATGAATTGGAGATGCTGAATTGCCCTTGGGCATAAGTATGTGTGTGTGTCAAAATTTAGGTCTGATAAGCAACTAGTAAGCTAACAGTATACCTATGAGTTTACTTTTAGTATAGTTTCAGTACAGTAGTATAGTTATGTATTTAAAGTTTAGTTAGTAGTTATGTTTAGTAGTTATGTAAACTACTCTTACACATAAAATATACCTAAATGATACTTTCATAAATTAAAGGTGGGCTAATTGAGTCCCACGAGGTATTAAAATAGAACATTTACAAGTATACTACTAGTAAAGTTTACTAAAGTTTACTTATGGTACACGTACACAGGGGCTGTGAAAAAAACCAGTAAAGGACTCACTGAAGTAAAAGGGTGAGCAAGGTTTATTAACAAAGGCCCAATCCAAAAGTATGGTCAAAAAGCCAGGCCAGGTCAAAAACCATCAGAGCTAATAGCAGCTACATGGGAAAGACAAAGAGCAACTTGAAAAACACGAGCGAGGGTCAGAAGCCAGAGAAGCAATCAGTCCAAAAGCCAAAGTACAAAGCTAAAACAAGAAGAGCAACTATGGGACAAAAAAAAACTTAACAAAATAAGCAATAGAGAGAACTACTCAGTACAGAGCAAACAGAAGATAAAACAAACAGGTATATGTATAAAAGCTTAAGAGGCCTGAGCTCATGCTTAAAACTCTTTATCTTAGCAGTAAGCATTAATACAATACAAAGTAATATAACAATTTATATATATATATATATATATATATATATATATATATATATATATATATATATATATATATATATATATATATATATATATATATACACAAACATGGTTCTTCAGTGAACCCCTTGAACCTACATATGACCCATTTGTGTCTTCACCTTTAGCCCCCTCAGGACCCCAACAGGACCACCACAGAGCAGCTTGTATTTGGGTGGTGGATCGTTCTCAGCACTGTATTGACATAAATGTGGTGTGTTAGTGCATGTTGTGCTGGTGTGAATGGATCAGACTCAGCAGTGCTGCCTCAGTGTCACCGCTGGACTGAGAATAATCCACCAACCAAAACTATCCAATGTCCTGTGGGCAGCATCCTGACCACTGATGAAGGACCAGAAGAACACAAACTGTTCCGCAGCAAATGAGCTACTGTCTCTGACTTTACATCTACATCTACATGGTGGACAACCAAGTAGTAGGAGTGTCAGTAAGTGGACACAATGTGTAACACCAGCGCAGCACACACACTAACACACCACCATTACATCAGTGTCACTGCATTGCTGAGAATGATCCACCAACCAAATAATACCTGCTCTGTGGTGGTCCTGTGGGTGTCTTGACCACTGAACAACAGGGTAACAAAGTATACAGAGAAGCAGATGAACTCCAGTCTGAAATGTGCTACGATATGGTAAGAGTGAGAGTAGAAGGCGGTGTACCTACAAAATTCAATCTCATTTGGTACCAAAGTTGCTGTTAGCAGTACAATCTCTAGTATAATTTCTGGGTGTGGCTGAAACACCTAAGGTCAATAATAAAGAGAAGCGTCCACATACTTTTGGCCATACAGTGTACTGCAAAAATACAATTCAGCCCAACACATTCTAAAACAATGGCTTAAACAATGAACTGAATTCAATATCTTTCAGTGATGTAGCTTTCAGAGGCTTTAGGTGCCGTTTGGTTTCTATCAGCATCACTGTGAACATGATTTGGTGGGTTTCACTGGAAAGGAAGACTGAGTGACTTTCGTTACATTGTAAGCATTATGTAGTCTGAGGCATCTAAACTGGTTGTTTAAACGTCTTTATCTCATCAAAAAGTGTATGTTCACCAGTAAGAACACCAGATATCATTAGAACAGATGTAAATAACCATAAATACAATACAAAGTAACACGAATATCTTATTGTGAGAGAAGTAGATCATATCTTGAGCTCCAGTTTGAAGAACAAAGTGTAGTTCCAGATTTCTCCTGGACGCCCCAAACATTGTATGAATGTATTCAGTTCCTTCAACAGCAATCTTGATTTAGCTTAATGATGTACTGAGCAGTCAAAGCAGGTATTAGATGAGAACTGTAAATAATACTGGGTTGTTTAGGAGAAGCTTGGAAAGGGTTAAATAAACACACTGATGTATGTAAAAGCACTACTTACTCTATTAATACTGTTTAAATATATTAAGAATAAAGTGCTTTGCTGAGCTTTCAAGGTTATTCAAGGTAGATTCAATTCAAGGTTATTTGTGTAGCTCTTTTTACAACAATGATGTTACAAAGCAGCTTTACAAAAGTTTAAAAACAGATAACATATATCCCCCAGTGAGCAAGCCAGAGGTGACAGTGGCAAGGGAGAACTCCCTCCGACTGGCGGAAGAAACCTTGGGAGTAACCAAGACTCTCAAGGGGAGACCCATCCTCCTCTGGTCAAACAGTATTTACAGTTTAATAAACTAAATACCAAAGAAAAGCTGAGAGAATCTCTGAAGTCTGGATGGTAAAGCCTTAGAAGCTGCATAGGTAGAGGCAGTCTCTGACTGAGGCAGTCTATGACTGAGGCAGTCTCTGACTGAGGCAGTCTATGACTGAGTCTTTATGTAAAGTGGGAGTGAGCTGAAACAGTTCCATCCTATCTCAATGCCGGTACATCTGGATGGCACAGTGATGAAACTGACGGTTGCAATTCAGGCACAAATGAACAGGAGAGCTGGTTGGTGATAGGTGAGGAGGAGGTCCTGAGCTTCCTGTCTGGAATAAAATAACTTTTGAAATATATTAATATCAACCAAGTGCCTAAAACTTACTGTACACAAAGACAGACTACAAGCAGATGTGCATGATTAGTATTGCAGTGAGTGAGATCTTGAAAGGCGTTCTTGATTGGCAGGTTGTGTTGGTGATGTTAGCCACAAGGGAGTGGTGAATTCTGGGAGTTGTAGTGTAAATAGTCAATAGGAGCACAGGGAGAAACAAGGAACGTGATAGTGGTATTAATGTAGGACAGGGGTAGAGATGGAAGGATCGATCGGCCATGTATCGGTATCGGCCGATTTGTAATCAAAATATGTGATCAGTGATCAGCCGATATTTCTCGGCCTCGCGAGAACAGTTAAAGCGTTCACCGCATGTGCGGAAAGAAAACATCGTCCGTCTGTCAGTTTGTTACCGTATGTGACTCAGACTCATCCAGGTCAGTTTGTAACATCTGTAAAATTAGTAAAATCAGAGTCCCAAGACAAGAGGAACCAAGACAAAGACATTTAACACTATTAATCTGAGACGGCACTTCAGAGAACACCACACAGCTGAACACAGTGAGTATCAGTAAACAGCAGAGCTAGCACACACAGCTAGCACCAAACTAATAACCCAGAACACCGTGCAGACCAGATCTGACCGGTACGAACAGAACAGCAGCAGTAACAGCCAGAGAGCTAAAGGAACCACAGCCAGAGTGATTGAGTTTATAGTTCTAGATAAGCAGCTCTTCTTGGCTGTAGAAGACGTTCATTCACTGCTTAATATTCCACCTGGATTCACGCT